>APFE030466440.1:91100-111908 GCA_000404065.3 Pinus taeda | reverse complement strand
TTAAATTAATTAATAATATTTATTATTAAAATATTAATGAATTAATGAATTAATTTTTATTAATTAATAATGTTATTAAATTAATTAATAATAATATTAATTGATAATAGTAGTAACATTAATTAATAATAATCATCATAATTATGCGCCTTCGATGCATATCAACCACATTTACTAATGTGGTTGTGCTAGTATTTAGTCTAGCCACATCATGAATGTGATCAGAGGGGTTATTGATGAAAAGGGTGAAGTAAGATGCTTACCATTATTATTTGCTTTGACGCTATATCATTTGAGTACAATTCAAATTTAAACAATGGAGGTGACAAATTTCTCTACTAAACATGGCTTTATTTGCTTTCAAGAAAAGACTAAGAACTTCTTGACAATTCATCCTAGCACTCATTCATTTGTTGAGAAGTAAGCAATATGGCATCTTGTTTCCTAGAAGAAAAAATTTGTAATTGACGTTAAATTATATTTCAATTATCGACTTTGCTTATTCAGTTTCAATGTACTATAGCACAACTAAGAAGATTGAATTTTCATTTCTGATTCATCAAGCTCACATCTGAAATGTTACTCCATGCTTATTAGGTACCTATAAACATGACTCTTTTAAAATGTACTCACAAAAAATATGATCATATAGTAGGGCCTAGAGCTACTAGACTATTCATGACTCTTATAATATGTAACAAAAAAATGATGATCTAGCAGAAGCCTAGCACTACTAGGCTATTCATCACTCTTATAATCTGAAGACATAAATGACCATCTAACAGAGCCTCTAGATTGTTGGCTAAGTATGATGTTTATGGGAATCATAATCCATGATTATTAATAAAGAAACTGGCTGCAAGTTTTGCATCACTATTAATGAATGTGAGGTACAAGATTTGTTGCAAATCATTTCATGTTGAAAATTTCCTTCTAGATGGTGATATCCCTTCAAGTTGGATATGGGGTTCTCAACATGTTCTTTAACATGCCCACTTGATGTGTTGCAAAGACTATGTGAAGTGATATAAATATTATAGGTCATGCCTTAGTTATTGAGGTTTAAATTTAAAATCAAAGATTAGAATCCACTACATCGTTCACTTTATTTTAAAAGACATTTTTGCATCTAGAAAGAGGTAAAATATTATAGAGTTGAAGATTGAAACCAATATATTGTCATTTCTTTTCTTTAGCCTAATTTAACATAAAAACAACTATCCATTTAAAAAGAGGTAACATATTACAACACCTTCTCTTCCAAGTTTAATGTTAAAGATTGGAATACATTTCTTCCTTTCTTTCTTCAACTGATTTAAAATGAGACAATTGTGCATTTGGAAAGGTTTGTGACATATTATGACCCAGAAATGTGATTTAGGCAGGATCAATTTTAAAGCTATAAATCCCATGAAAGGTAAATTCAAATGACATAAGCCCCTCATGAAGAAAAAAAACCACAAGAAACCAAAGAAACTTTAAAGATACAGACATGAGACATGACAATGGGCGCATATGCTCAAAGTCCAAAAATTGAATGACTCTCGTATGGGAATTACCACACCTTGATTTACAGTATTGTACATAGATGCATGGGAAAATTTCCATCCCAAAGCAAACCCGAAGAAAGGTTTGGTGTGGGCTACCATCCATCTACATATTGAATTGGGTTTACTAGCATACATAGAAAACTCATTTTCCCTACTATATTGTACATGAATGCCAAACAACCATAAAATGTTAAGGCTAAGAGTAATATTTACAATTACATTAAGCACCCTAATTCTTGGTGCTAGGATTAAAGTGGTAGTAGTAGTTCCCTTGATCTCCTCAACTCATCCTCTATACGAAAAAGAAGGCATAGTTTGCGAAGAGGGTAAGTCAGATTCTCACAATCCAAAATCCATTTTTCCACACAAATCTTATATAACACGTGACCACATGGAAAAACCTCTTATGTCTTCTCCTCCATGAAGTTTTTGCTAATGTTAACTCCATATATTTCAACATCTATGGATTACCTTTGCTAGAAAAAAATATTTTGCATCTTGAATGTTTCTAAGAGGTTTCGCTTACCCTAAGTAAAAATTAATAATGTATATCCTCCCACTTGTGTTAATTTTTTCATGTTAAGGAACAAGGAAATGGTTTAGCTTAAAGTTTTCTATTAATTTTTAAGAAATTTTGTATTATTCAGTTAGTATCACATCGGGACATTTGGTTGTAAGCGTTAAAAAAAACACAAACCATATGTGATCCCATTCCCTATTTCAGTTTTGGGTAGTAGAATTGTACGCCATGTCAACACATGACCCAAACCATTTGTGATCCCATTCCCTTTTGGGTAGTAGGATTATATGCCATCTCAACACATGACCCTTGATCGAGGATTCGTACTCGCAATCTAAACCACAAACCACATGCTCGTAATTGGTAAGAGCATCCTCGAAGCCTCCAATGTTGATCTCTATATGACTCATTTCAAAATGACATGCAGAGGTTAATGGAACTATTAATGGGAAAAACCATGTCTAAGCTTTAGGATCAGTGAAATGCTAATGGGAAACACCAAGTAGAAAAAGACGATGAGCGACACAATATGAATCTTATTTTGTGAACTCCATTTTGTTTTGAATTTGGTGAGATAAGAAATCTAAAGATTGTTTGTCTTAAATAATTTGGAGGTCTCTCACAGATATTAAAATGGCTAAATCAATTATCTGCTAAATTGTATTGAGAGCAGGAAGAAGAGAGTCTCTATTGGGACTGCGATGCCAAAGTTCACAGTGCATATTTTCTTGCCAAAGTTCACTGGTCGTGCGTGGAAGATCACTATATTTGTCATATTATGGAACCAATGACGTAGCCGACGTGTGTGCACAAATCAGTTGAGTTATACGTATGCATGGGGCTGGCGCAACATGCATATCATATGTACATGTTGCCTCGCGAGTCGTTCCATAAACATTGTGATTTTATAATATCGTTGCTTGTTTGTATAATTTGTGGGGTTTAGATACACGTTTGGGCTTAATTATATTAGTTTATATACTAAAATTGTTTACATGTATATTGTGGATTACGTATTTCCTTCATCCATATATGTGTTGACTTGTACATACGACTGCTATATATCTTAGATGATGCACTACATTTCTTTTATATATATAATTTGGATTATGTGTGTGTTGGGTTGGTGGTTAAGTAATTCCTCCCCATTAATGATGTTTTAAATAAATATTCATTAATTATATTTTATTATATAATATTGTAATTATTTTTAATATAAATATTTTAATTAAATATTAATTTTAATGTAACTTAGGTTAGGTGACAACATTTCTTTCTTTTTTTTAATGTAATGTTATTTTAAGTGACAATATCTCCTTCATATGTTTTTAATATATTTTTTTAATGTTAAGAAAGAGATGTTGTCACCCAGCGTTAAATTAAAAAATATTAAAAATAATATATGTGTAGGTTAATATATATTGCATATGTTGAATATATGTGTAACGTTACTCTAAAAAAACTAATTAAATAAATAAATGTATCAGCTAATATTAACAAACTCAATTTTGAAAATGATATATATACAATTTAAAAAGAGATCGATTAGCTTATTCATCCAACAACAAAGAAAATTAGGTAATGGAAGATGATTCAATTGATCCTGTGGCATTTAGGTTTTCTGTTCTGTAATAACAACCCGATAAATTTATTGTGTGATTTCTGTAATACTGTAATAAAAATAATGTAAATTCTAGGTTTCCGGTTGTAGGAAGGTAAACTCAATATAAGGGAAGGTGCTCAATAAAATTAGTAGGAGTGAGGGGAAATATTAAGTAGAATGAAATATTTAGGGTGGGTGTGACCTAAAATATTAGGTAAAATTTAATACTATTACTACTTATTAGGTGGGGGTGGTTATAAATATTGGGTAACATATAATATCGTAATATTATATTTTATCTAATCAATAGATTTATAACAATTAATATAGATGTGTGATAAAAACTTAATATTTACAATATGACAAGATTTTTAATCATGAATATTTACCATGGATATTTAAGTTTTTTTACAATACCATGGGCCAATACCCACAAGAGAAACATAGAGAGGGAGAGGAGGAAAGAAAATTATAATACCATGGGCTATTACCATGGTTTATCAATACCATGAGCCATCTAGAGTTTTGATTATTATGTTATGGATCTATTTTTTTAATTGTTACAATACCATGGGTCAATACCATGTCTTATCAATACCACATAACCAAAAGCAATAACTTATTTAAAAATAAAAATATCTTACAAATATTTTATTTTAATTTAATTTTGTAACATTTTTTAATTAAATCTAAGCGAAAAATGTTATAATTACTTTTGAGGTATATCTAAACCCTCCATCCCCAGGACTACTAACAATATTTTACTAGAGATTAAATGGAGGCTTTAATAAATTAAAAAATGAGAATACTTTTATATATAAATATCTAAAATTTATATATTGTAAATAATATTAAAATGAAGTAGGATAGATGCATCTTAACCAAGGATCCAAGCAAAGTAAGAAAACAAAGTGATTAATATTTTTTTAAGAAAATATGAAGGAGATGTTGTCATGTAAGGTAACGTTACAATAAAAAAAATAGATATGTGTAACGTTACTATATATGTGTCATCTAATATATATTGTATATGTTGAAGATATGTGTAATGTAACAAAGAAAATTAGGCAAAAGAAGGAGAGGATTCGATTGGGCATATCCTATAATAATAACCAGGTAAGTTTCATGGCATTTAGGTTTTATGTTGTATGATTTCTATAATAATAATAATTCAGAATTAGGTAAAGGAAGTTGAGGATTCAATTGGGCATATCTTGTAATAATAACCATGTAAGTTTTAGGTTTCATGGCATTTAGGTTTTTAGTTGTTTGATTTCTATAATAATAATAATTGAGTATGTTTAGGTTTTTAGTTGTGTGATTTTTGTTGGGTAAATTTATATTTCATTGTAGCAAGAAGGTAAACTCAATATAATGGAAGGTGCTCAATAAAATTTCTAGGAGTGAGGGGAAATATTGAGTAGAATGTAATATCTAGGGTGGGGTGTGACCTTGAATATTAGGTAAACTTGGTTGTATGAAGGTAAACTCAATATAATGGAAGGTGCTCAATAAAATTACTAGGAGTGAGGGGAAATATCGAGTAGAATGTAATATCTAGGGTGGGGTGTGACCTGAAATATTAGGTAAAATTCAATAATATTAAATTTTAATTAGTATTTCTCCCCACCCCTCACCACTATTTATTAGGTGGGGATAGTCATAAATATTGGGTAACATATAATATTGTAATAAAATATTTTATGTAATCAATATATTTGTAACAATTAATATAGATGTGTTCCATCTATACATTTAATTAATAAGGGGATAAAAACTTAATATTTACAATATGACAAGATTTTTAATAATGAATATTTACCATGGATATTATTAACTTCTAAGTAGGTTTTTTTACAATACCATGGGCCAATACCCACAAGAGAAAGATAGAGAAGGAGAGGAGGGAAGAAAATTATAATACCATAGGCTACTACCATGGTTTATCAATACCATGGGGCATCTATACTTTTGATTATTATGTTATGGATCTATTTTTTTAATTGTTACAATACCATTGGCCAATATGATGGCTTATCGATACCACATGCCCAAAAACAATAACTTATTTTAAAATAAAAATATTTTATTTTAATTTGATTTTATAACATTTTTTTGAGGTATATCTAAACCCTCCATTTTATAACATTTATATTAATAATGTGCATTGATTTTAGTGTAAGCACATCTCTACCTCCTCCATCTATATCTCTATCTCCCATTGTCTCTCCTTCTCTATCTCTCTATCTTAGCCCCTAAACATACACATCCTCTCTCCATATCTATCTATCTCTCTCTCCCTTCCCTTCCCCTCCCTCTCTCTCTCTTCCCCTTCTCTCTCTCTCTAACATTTCTCTCTCCATATCTATATCTCTTCCTCCACCCCTGTCTTTGCGTCTCTCTTCTTCCCTCTACCCCCCATCTATATCTCTATCTCCCCTTGTCTCTCCTTCTCACCCCCAGAACATACACATTCTCTCTCAATGTAAGCACATAAAAATTATTCAACCATAAAATATACAATACTTGAATTTTCATCCTATATAAAATGTTTTCTTAAACTATTTATAATTGGGTACATTCTTATTATTCCCATTTTGCATCATTCAACATTGTTAATTACTTTGCATTCAAAGGCCATAATAGAAAATAATTACCATTCAAAATTATTTGGGATTTGAATGGTCTATGATTCCAAATAGTTTCAGATTGATTACAATGAATGTTGTTTGTAATTGACTATATTCTTAGAATTCACATTTTCTATCTATCAAAATTCTTACATTGACACTTTGCAATCAAAATTTGTATTTCATCATTTTTCATCATTATCTCTCATGTCAATAAACTGAGGTAACTAAGCTATTTTTAAATTAAAATCACCAAATTAATCTTAGACATATTTAACATATTTAAAATGATCAAAATAATTAGATCAAAAAATTTTGTATGATCACACATGACTGAAACTAGCCTAGATCCATGTTAACACTGGATCTATCAAGCTTCACGAGGGATCAAATCTCTTGAGGTACAAATCTTTCCTCAATTTTTGCACTCAAAAAATAGGTTTTCACCTCGAGAGATTTGATCCCTCTTGGATAGATCCTGTGTTAAGATGGATCTAGGCTGGTTAAATAAATATGATAAGTATTATTAAATATTAACATTATTAACATTAATAAACAATAATATTATTAAAAAATTTAATAATAATATTATAATAAATAACAATATTTTATTAATTAGAATATTAATAATAATAATTTTTTATTAATATTTTAATTTGAAATATTAAATAACATTAAACATTAATTTAAGTTGTGTTTAAATTACTATATTAATATTAATTAAAATATTAACATTGTTATTAGTATTAGTATTAATATTAATTATTATAAATAAATGACATTTAAACAATCAAACATGCTCAACCATGTTCAACCATGCTCAATGAATGTCAATCATTATGTACCATGGTCAACCATGTTCAATAATGATCTTCCATGGTCAAGTATGCTCCACCATCATCAACCATGGTCATAATGGTTAATCAATGTCTTTACAATTAACCATGATCAATGATGGTTAATCAATGTCTCTATGGTGAACCATGATCAACGATGCTTAATCATGTTTGAATATGGTTTACCATGGGCAATGCCTTTTTTGTAAACCACAATCAACCATGGTCAACCATGGGTAGCCATGATTTACCGTGGTTGAATTTCAGCAACCATGGTGAAGAAAAATTAAAATCTCTTTCATCATGATTAGCTATGATGGTCAACCATGGTCGAACATCACATTGTGAGAAATATTGTCTTGATATGTAAATCAACCATGGCCAACCATGATCAACCATGGTAAGTGATGGTCAACCATGATCAACCTTAATTAAAATCTCTTTCATCATTTTCAACTATGATGGTCAACCAAGGACAGTCATGGTCAACCATAGTCAGCCATGGTCAATCATGGTCAACCATGTTTTATAAAATTAAACATGGTCAACCATGATCAATCATGGTCCTGTGATCAATGATGGTCCACTCCCTTTGCGACACCGTAGGTTGTAGTGGCACTAATGGAACTACGACTAGGGCTAAGTGCCTCACGTCTCCCGCCAAATCTCTCTACTGCGCAACTCCAACAGTGGTCACGTGGGTGATGCAAAAGATCTAGGGCTAGCGCCTAACTACCCCTCCCCCACTCTGATTATGTCATGGTTGTATGGTATGTGATGTGACTAGGGCTAGGGCTATGTGACCCCGTCCTTCCTCCTAAATGCCAAATCATTCGACCTAAAATAGAACTAGTGACCTATACGGTTAAGAACCAACGTGATGACGTGACAGTAAGGCAAGAGGTTGGTCTACCAAAGGTTTAGGGGTCGAACCCCGATAAGGCCCTTGGGCCAGATATAAAAGAAATTCCAACCACAGGGCACTATGTGGCACCCTCTCATTTGGCCATCTCGTGCCTCATAATTGGTCCACCTCACAACCAACGAACCAATGAAAATACACCACCTACACATGTATGATGATGCCATGTGTCAATACCAGATTGATCCACTGCCAATTGTACCCTACACAGTTAGTTGATGACATCAGTTGTATGGACTACCTAGTCAGCAACCTTGTCAACCCTGTTGTTGACTTTTTAGTTATTGGTCAAAAACTTCAGAACGCAATGACTTCTTCATACGATGTCAAATTGAGGTAATTCAAGAATCACTGTAATTAGGAAGATGACCACTACAACTTGATGTTGGTTTCGGGAGATTACAAGTAGTTTCATTTTTCAGCCTATTTTTTATGTTTAAATCATACCTCCCCATGTTGAATATAGCAACAAGAAATGATAAAAATAAAATCTAGAACTTCTAGTTTAATTTGTCCTTGAATTAGACTGAGAATTAAAATCAAATTTTATGCTCACAGCAAATTGTAATAGTTAACTAGAGTGAGTTGACTTAGTTAAATTAGGAATTTCGATTTGAAAGTCTTTCTGAAGTCATGTATATGTTCTCCCTTTATTATAGGGGTTGAGGATGAGTTAAGTATGAGTGATAATCAGTTACCTCAATTTATTGAGTTAAGTCCAATTAAATTAGTTCCAAACTATTTGAGGAACTAATAGTGAGTTGATGCATTAGTGTACTCAACTAGTGCTACTCCAGTTAACTGAATATTCCCTCATTAGAAACTCATGCATGTCAATTCTAAGAAAGACCCAATTGAGACTAGAGTGCAGGGACAATGTGTTGTTTGTTGTATAATTTTCTGAGTTGCACTGATAATGCATGCATTTAGGAACTGAGGAATTTCCCTTTAAATATGTGCTAATTCTCTCAATAATTGTTGAAAGAATTAGAAGCTTGGAGACTTGGAAATTTGGCCAGGTATTGACCAAATGAATTCATTAGGTGGAGGATAGGAAATACGTGTGCAGGTTAAGCTCAAGTTTGAGTAGAGCATATTGTATTCATCCAAATTATTTGACCAAGGGTGCATTGGAATAGAGACTTAGAGAGCATTGGCCTTGAGTTTTCTTATGAGTTGGAGATTTAATTTGTTGAGTGTTGGGATTGTTATAGAGAGAACAAGAATTTTAATTTCATCTTGATTTTCCAGATTAATACAATATAGTAGTGGGGTTTTGAACTATGCCTTTCCCCGGATATTTATTGTGTTATGTGCCATTGATGTTCTTCCTCTTGTTGATTTCTGTTTTGCTCGATATTTATGGGTTTCCACTGTAAATAGTAGAAGTAGATTCTTGTTTCTTGTTTTAGTAGATTACATGAACTTGTGAATCTACGGGATTTTCTACATGGTATCAGAGCTGAGAATAGTATACTAGAGGAGATTTCAAAGTTTTAAGTTTTGGGTCACGAGTTTGCAAAGCAGATTTGAAATTTTTTTTGCAAAATTTTTAGAAGAAGAAAAAAAAAATTGTATCCTTTGCGAAAACATACCCAGATTCAAAAAACAATCAGCCAAATCGGAGTCAGGATGACGGAGATATCGCTGATTTAAAATCAACTCTTTTTCTAGAAAATTTTGTGAGGGTGGGATAAAGGGAGATATGGTGAGCCTTGCTCTTCTTGGACTCCCAAAGAGTTGGCATAGTTATCAGGACTTTGTCAATGGTCGAAAGAAGCTACTAGATTGGGAATGACTATGGTTAGAATTGACGTAGGATGAGATCAGGAGGAACACCAATGATGGGACCTCTTCCAAGGAAGTGGAAGAGGATTTTGCCTTTGCAAGTAAGGAAAAGAAGGCCAAGGGAAATATGTCCCAAGGCGAGGAGGGCAGAAAGAAGATGGAATTGGTAAAATTCAAGTGATTTTACTATCACGAGCACATGAACTATACCAAGAAACGCCCACAGAAGAAAGCAAGCAAGAAGGAGCCGATAGTAGCAGTAGCAGTTGAAGCTCTAGCTTCACAATTCGAACTTAATTTCACTCTCATTCCATGCATGGTCAGCACTGCCATGGGAGGCATGTGGTATCTTGATAGTGGTGGCTCATTCCATATGACGGGGAATAGAGATCTCTTTAGTGATTTTGAGGAGAAAGACCTCAAGCAGAGCATAGAGTTTGGATATGACGAGAGGTACAGAGCTACCAAGATCGGTATAGTTACCTTTCAAAGGGAGTTTGGCTCCCCTCTTAGGATCACAGATGTGATGTGTGTTCTAGGACTAAAGAACAATCTTGTTTCAGTTGCGGTATTGAAAGACTGTGGCTATGATGTGCTTTTTAGTAAGGGAAAGGTTTTCCTTAGACACATCACCACAGGACAAGTGAAACAGATTGGTGCATGGGTCAAGAACTTGTATGTTTTTGAGGTTCAAGATGCATTCAAATCCTTTAAGAGTAAGGAAAATGTTAGAGACTTGGTGGTTGACAGGGAGAGTAAATTAACTCTCAACATGAAATCCTTGGAGAACCCTCAGAAATAACTTCAGGAAGTTGTGGAGTAGCCACAAATAGAGAAGCTAATAGGAGATCGATTGGAGAGATCCACTCAGGTAGAGAAGAAGTAGTCTCAGACAATTTTGGAGAAGCCACAATTGGAGAAACAAAGAGAAGACCGAGTGGAGGCATCTAGTCATGTAGAGACCTCTAGTAAGGGGGAATTTCGAGCCAAGTGAGTAGAGGGATCACATGCAACCATACCTCTAAGGGTGAGGTGGGGCGATTTGAAGTGATAGTCCCAAGAGGGTTAAAATTGGGCAGGGTCGATTGAGTGGTTTTATCTCATGGATTTTACCTTGCTACGGGAGCCCATAGTACATAGTAGTGGGAGGAATTACTGGGATTGATGCAGTCAAAGATCAAAGTGACATTGGCCAGATCAATCAGATACTCAAGAAGTGTAGAGAGGGTTGACAACAAGTGCAGAAAGGCAGAGTCAATAGAATCGTAGAGTTTTCAGTCAACGGAGGCAATAATAGTCAGAGATTTTAATGACAGAGGCATCATTTTGATTGAGGTTGGATATTTTTGTTTCTGGAGTTGCTGGAGCAACAACACTAGAGAGAAGTGTTGCATGCAAAACATTCGAAAGGTTCAGGATTGGGATCGAGTTGAGTTCCTTTCTTGTTGAGAGGGAGTGTTGAAACTAGAAACAAGAAATGAAAAAAATAGAATCCATAATTTCTAGTTTAATTTATCCTTGAATTAAACTAAGAATTAAAATCGAATTTTATTCTCATAGCAACTTGTAATAGTTAAATAGAGTGAGTTGACTTAGTTAACTTAGGAAATTTGAGTTGGAAGTCTTTTTGAAGTCATGTATATGTTCTTCCTATATTATAGGGGTACAACATGAGTTAAGTATGAGTGGTAGTTAGTTAACTCAATTTATTAAGTTAAGTCCAGTTAAATTAGTTCCGAACTGTGTTAGGAACTAATAGTGAGTTAATAGTTAGTTGATGCATTAGTGCACGCAACTAGTGCTACTCCAGTTCACTGAATATTACCTCATTACAAACACATGCATGTCGATTCTAAGAAATACCCAGTTGAGACTAGAGTGCAGGGATAGTGTACTATTTGTTGTATAATTTTCTGAGTTGCACTGATAGTGCATGCATTCGGGAACTAAGGAATTTCCCTTTGAATATGGGCTAATTCTCTCAAGAATTGTGCAAAGAATTAGAAGTTTTGAGGCTTGGAAATTTGGTTAAGTATTAGCCAAAGGAAGTCATCAAGTGGAGGATAGGAAATACTTGTGCAGGTTGAGCTGAAGGTTGAGTAGAGCATATTGTATTCCTCTGAATTCTTTGACCATGGGGGCATTGGAATAGAGACTTGGAGAGCTTGTGAAGAGGCTAATATTTGGCCTTGAGATTTCTTATGAGTTGGAGATTGAATTTGTTGAGTGTTGGGATTTTTCTAGAGAGAAGAAGCATTGTAATTTCATCTTGATTTTTCAGATTAATACAATACAGTAGTGGGGTTTTGATCATTGGCTTTCCCCATATATTTATTGTGTTATGTGACATTGATGTTATTCCTATTGTCGGTTATTGTTTTGCTTGATCTTTATGGGTTTTTGATATAAAGAGTAGAATTATATTCTTGTCTCTTGTTTTATTAGATTACATGAGCTTGTGAATCTACAATATTTTCTACACCCTACTAGGAACGTTTGGACCTCCAAAAGTCTATCCTCACTCAGTAAATAGGTGAGAAAAAAGCTAATTAACTTTCCTAATCTCAATCCTTCTTGTTTTGTTTGAATTGGTGCCTTCAAGCTCCAATCAAGGTACTCCACCTTAAATCTACATGAAGTCCTTATCTTCATGTTAAGAATTTTGGCTTGCTGTAATTCTCTTAAACATGCGGGAATAAAATCCACCATGGATGGAATCTGGACATTCTCTCCAAAACCATATTTCTTAGGCTCAAACAAAATTACCCTTAATTCTCTCTTTGTTGTAGAAAAACTTGATCTTCCACCTTGAAATAAGAAGCAACTCAATGCTTGCCATGCATTGATGTACAATTTGCTTTTTTGTCCTCAAGCTGCACTTGTACAATGACATGCTTGACATTTTCCACATTGCTATGGTCATATGTTTCACAATATTTTCCAAATATAAACTTCACAAACAAGCTTCACATATCAAAATTCATGTATAGGTGAGTGCTTGACACAACTATAGACATACTGGATGAAATACAAATGCTCATCCCAAAAGTCCCATTCAAGTTGACTTATCTCAAGCCAAGGTAACATAACATTCCATAGAAAACAAACTTGTTGCAGATAAGTGATTATAGATTACTCCACTTTACAATGTACCCAAATGGGAATATAAAACAAGTAATTACAATTTTACAAAGAAAGCAATTCGTAGAAAATAGTTTAGCCATTCTTTACCTAACCAGGCTTATGGGTTGTCTTTCTGCACCCACTCTGCTTCAAAGGCTACTTTAGGAACTACATCAGTTTCCACTTTTCCACCTGTCACTTTGCTTGCAAGGTATCGCATGACCTCTTTGTCCTTCTTGGGAAAAGTTCCAGATGAAGTTTCCAACACTTTTCAATTTGGTTCTCATTCATGCTACAATGGGTATAAAAATGCTTATGATTTCCCATCAACAAGGAAGTCTTCATAACTGAGAGAGGTTCCTAATGCCTCATCCCAAGTATTTGATCCATTTTCTTGACCATATCCTTATGTTGCTCATACTCAACCACACAATGGTCAGGTGCATCACAAATGTGCAAGGAAACATATCCATAAATAATCAAAATCACCAACATTTCTAGATTTCCCATGACACATATATGTCCTTCGGGTTGTGACTTTGGCGAGAAGAATTGAACTTGGCATGTCCCTTATAATTTTCATCTCTCTTTGGCTACAATTTTTCATTATCACCACCATCATGGTGTGACATATCATCACTTTATGATTTCTTTTCCTTAACAATTTTAGAGCACCCTCGTATTTCTTTATGACCATAACCCAATCCTTCATATTGTGGTCATTCCTTCACCTTGATAGGATTAGCAATACATTGGCCATTAACGTTGAGGCCTCTTCTATCATAACCCATCTGAGTTAAAAGCTTCATACCAATACCTTTGGTATGTTTTTTAAAAAGCTTCAAAAGATGTGTATAACATTAGCTGAAGGAGTAGAACTATAAACACTAATTACCTCCTTTGGCCTATCACCCATCTTTTCTATTTCATATGTTGATGATGAAGTGGATGATAACTTGTTGTAGCAGCTACAATCACCCTCCAAAATTTTGGCCTGCACCCAAATTCAAAGCCTCCCTTGAGAGTTTCACTTGATGATTGCATACACTCAGGTTCACTCAGTGACCTCATGTGAACCTTCGCACCCCCCTTTCTTGTTCATTCCACCCAAGCTTTTGCATCTTTATGTCAATATCTTGCTTGCGACCATGTTCCGGTCATGCTCAAGGTCTTCACTTCGTGTGTACATGTTATGTTCGCTATGAAATCATCTGTCACACTCACACACATTGTCACATTGATTTTCGCATAGGCATCATCACTGTTGTTGAGCTCCAAAACTGCCCATTCCTTAGCAACTTTTCTCATCCATTCTTCTTTGTTTTTTTATGAAAAATGCATCCTTATCATCAATAACCATTATACATTGCCTCAAGGAGAACATTTCAGTGATTTAAATTTTATACTTTTATGATTGTTCTTTGAATAAATTTTTGACTTTTAGCTATGGAACATAGACACATTCTGTAGCTAATCTATTGTTTCGCAGCTACTTCCATGCTTTTACAGGTTCCAGGTGTCAAGAGGGGAAAATGACTACATGGGAAGCTTGGAAAACATCATGGCATGGATCGTTACCTATTCACCTACTCCAGGTCGGCAAGGAAGACTCTGAGCAAAGGGATTTCAAATGAAGAGACCTAATGCAAACAGAACTCTATTTTGTACACATTTCTCAATGATGGGATCCGAAGCAGTTTCCTGAGCCCACGGACTTCATCAGCCACTTATGCAAACTAAATACAACAGCCATTACCTTACATTTATGCCTCCAAGTCAACCAAAGAAGAGAATTCTGTATGCTTGTCTACCTACTTGTTTTGATGTAGCTTATTTTTCTCCTTAAAATAGTTGTGTAATTTCTCTATAAATACCTGTGTGAAGAATGTAGAACCAGTTCGATTTTTCTCATGTGTTAAGTTTAGATTACCACTTTACAATTTTGAGAACTCATTCTCTGTTTTAATATGAAGACTGTGTGTTTCATGGATACCTGAAAGTGTTTGTTGGAGTGTTGATTCAGTACATTTAACCTGGGCTAGGTAAGATTACAATTCATTTTTTTTTTTGTCTTTCATAGTTGAACTGTAAATTCACTGTGTTTTTTTCCATGATGTTTATAACCATTTTCTAACTTTGTTCATAATGCAGTTTTTGTCATCTTCTTACTAACACAAAATAGTTTTATTTCAGTACAGTATAGTTCTTTTGTTCATTTATTTTTAGTTTCTTATCAGTAGCTTTAAGTTGAGTTCAGTAGTGCAGAGTAATTTATTTCATTTGTTGTTCTTTAGTCTTTAAGTCTTTATTTAAAACTAATCAGTGCCATTACTGTTTTGTCATTTTATTACTAGTTTAGTGACTCATATTGTAAGTGAATGTTTCTAAAAAGCCCTTCTGGTTGATGGTTCTCTTAAACCAAGTGGTTGGATATTTCATTTATGTAATGAGTCTTCTTCTACATTTTTGTATTTGTTTTCTTTTAGAATGATGAAGTACAAAATTCCTCAAAATGTAATCACAAGGAGGTTGTTCTCCCAAAATTGTGTAGCAGAGTAACAAAGCACTTCATCTAGTTTCCATATTAGATTAGTTGTAATTTCATTTTTAGCTTTAATATCTCGTTTAGCTTTGGTTTTGTAATTAATTAGATAGTAGTTGCAATTTCACTCTTAAGTCCTTTTAGTTCATGATTTGGAATCAGTAATAAATAGTAGAAATAGAAACTCTATTTTACTTTTCTTCATTAAAGCTTTACTTCCAAATCTGGCTTAAAGCACTCTTGGCCCTCATTTCATTTTTTTAGCAGAAGTAGATTTAAGATTTTTGTTGAGAGCATTGTAAATCATTAGGGATTAAAGGATCAAAACCCCAAAACAATACAAAACTCAAAAAAACTAAAGTAAGAAAGGATCATCTAGGACATATAGTGCACTACACTTCATTAGTTTACGATACCCAGATTGATAATTTATGTAAAGAAATTTAGGACACTAAATTGACCAAACAATAGTCGATCAACTGTTAATCATGACTGTCATTCTTGTTGCTTGCACCGTCATTCAGTTATGTTGAACACGTGTGTCTGGTTTGTTTGAGTTGTCTCGTCATCAAGTCATGTGGGTGTGTGTTTGTAAGATCACATTTGCATCTTTCACTCGTTCACACACTTAATCATTTTGCTGAAGTTTTGACGACCAAACTTCCCTTTGACAGCTGGACCATCACCCTGCCACCGACTCGACCGACTGTCACCAACACTAGCACATAAGAACAAAGCAAGTCTTTTCAGGCTACACTACCCACAAACGATTCAATCAACCTTCATGTTGGCCACTTGGAGAGTCAGACTCGACAGTGACCCTGGGACTGACTCCCCTCAAAAATTGCATAGAGGCTACTGACCTTACCCACTCTGCTGACTGAGGAAATTGTGTAGATAGGCCAGATAGACACCCAATGCCCGCCCCTGTCTCCCTCAAAAAATTATGTAGATTTCCTATTCAGTCCTTCTGATAGTCGACTGACTACTCATCTAGAAAATTGCATAGTTTTCATGAGCAGACCCTCTACTACCTAGCATTTGCTAACCTCCTAACATCAGTGCAATTTCTCTCACCAGCAACTCCCAGAACCAGATTGATAGTTCCCTCTAGGAATTGCACAGTTTTTGCTGTCAAGCTCCTGACAGCTAACTATCTATTCCCCTTGGGAATTGCACAGTTTCTACTGCCAGTGACCTAGTAGCCATATACCAATTCCCTCCAGGAATTGTGTAGTTTTGGCTGCTAGGCTCCTGGCCAATTCCTCCAAAAAATTGCGCAAATCCTACCTGCCAACCCTCCTTGCAGCCCGGCCTATTCCTCCAATAAATTTCACAAATTCTCCTATCAAGCCCTTGATTCCCGCTCATTCTAGAAAATTTGCAGATTCTGTCTGCATTTCCTTCTCACAGCGCGGATTGTCCCTCAAAAAATTTGTGCAGTTTTTCCTTCCAACTGAGCTAAACCTCGCAGATAGTCACTGTCGACTTGGATTTCCCATCTCCATCACCAAATGACTCTTGTGCAATTTGCATCAGCAGTGCTCGAAGCCATCATCCCACCTCACAACCGTGCTACCTCTCCCAGTCACCTACATCCTAAATGATCATGTGTCATGGTAGACTAGGAGGTTTTTGGATTTATGTCATCTCGTCATGAGTGACTACAGGTAAATGTACACCAACAAACATGGCTTGACGACAAATGGGATGAATGAAGGGAGAACATGAAGAATGATAGGTTCATCAACTGATCAACGAATGATTCATGTGAAGATATGTGCTCGTGAATGGATGATCATGCAAATATGTATTCACGGAAGGACAAATGAGCGAACATGCAAGATGTGTTCATGGACGGATGAATGGATGAACATGCACCTTTGGCGAACAGATGAGCCTGTCAAGCCTTCCAACATATAAGCAAGGAGTAATGTGTCAAAGAAACATCAAGCAAACCAAAGACCATCGAAGACTCCGCACACTTTTTCATGCAGAGGTGAAGTTGTGATACACCATGAAGACATCCATCACCCAACAACACTACAACTCGATATGCACTCCGACAACAGCATGTACGAGAACTGTCATGTCGAGTTATGTCATGAGTCATGTCACCCACATCTCTACTATGGGCCATGTTTTCCAACAATGTAATGTAACGTGGAAGTCCAAGAGACCCACTTGTTGTTCAAAAAGTCATGGAAGTCAAACAGTCATGAGGGTAGTCGAACAACCATAAGGTTTAGTTTCACCCTTGGCTATAAATACCCCCTCATTTGTACATGAAAAGACTTTTCACCTCAGCTCCTCCCAAATAGCCAAGAGAGTCTATAATCATTTCTTTGAGGAGTAAGTTGTAGCTCCAATGCCCTGCGCACGGGGTTATTGATGTATGGTGTAACGATGTGTCATGGAACTTTCCGCTTAATTCAGAAGCTTGCTAACAAGCCAACACATTCTCACACATTTATCGTAACTGTTGTAAGACTAATCTTGAACACTTGCAATGCATGTTGCTTTAACCTGTGTTGAACACTTGAACTTATTTCACTTGTTGTAATACATAATCTGTTAATGAAAATGTGTTGTATATGCTATTAACTTTGTCTCACCCATGGTAGCTACCTCCTTGGACATCAAACAAACCTTTCATGTAAAACTTGTTGTAACAACTATCGCACTTGTGCAGACTCATCCGCTATGTGTTGTACATGTTATATTCCCTTGTGTGTTGTGACTGCCGCATCCATGTGGACTACTCCTCCAGAATTTGTGCACGTCCTGTTGTGTTGTGTGTTCCTAGCAGAGTTGGAGATTCCTCCCAATTGACTTAGGACTCACTCTCACCCTCTCCCTCTACAGTGAAAGTACCATTGACACAAGTAACACTAGCAATCACTAGGCATGTGAACCTCACTTCTCAAAGGCAAAATAAACCACTCTCCTATGCTGACAAGCAAGAGTTGAGGCAAATCCTTAAGACAATGGAAACTAGGACATCATATCGAATGGGACTCCCACACCAAATGGTGTGAGTTCTAGTTGGGACTTCATACAGGGGTGATCCCCTTAATGTTGGTGGGTCCAACACTGTCAATATTTATGATGCTAGAAGGAGGGAAGCCAGTTTTATATGGTTGAACATCCTCTCACACTCATTCATCAACCATATGGTCAAGGCAGTAACTCGCACTCCCTCTCACCTACACGCGACTCTACAGTTGGTTACTCCTCACCTACTAGGATTGAACACAAGATTCAGTATCAACACCTTTGCTCCATCCATCCCATCAATTTCCAGTTCATGAAAGAAGTTGGATTGATCCCAGGCATACAACATCTTCCATATGCATCAAAAAAGCCAAAAGCCACTCCTATGGGAGTTGTTGTATCATCGGTGGAAGAAGCAGTCCTTGCCATATTTGAAGGTTTTGTAGAAGCTATTGAAGACGGAGAGTGATGCCGGGCTAAGCCGACAATACCCACATTATGCAAATAAAATTACATGTCAATGGTCCTAGGCCTTAATCACCTGATCCAAGGTGAAAACCTCATTAAACCAAGGTTTAATGTTCTTTATTAAGTTTTATGCGAAAACATTATATTTGACTTTCTATAGTCTAACCCTTCATAAACCTTTGCTTAACCCTTACCTTTTCACTAATCCACGACCTTTGCACATTTTCTGATGCTCACCTTTATCCATTCAATCTTCCACTATCGATTTCACTTCCCTGCTGCGCGATTTCCATTCATACTCTGGAACTCAAACAAACTTAAACTCATGTCCATAAACTTCTCAAGTTCGCTCAAGCCAAATTCTTATTAGCTTCAATCTTTGCTGTCGATCTTACCATTCAATCCGACAGTTTTTGATACACCCGAGCATCGCACATTGCAAATCACATTTTCTTAAGGCCAAGGTTCATCGACTCATAAAATATTGCAATGCGAAACTAGCCTGCGATCCTCCACCATTGATCAAAGCACACTTGATCTAACGATTAATGGCAATATCGGACAGACCACTTGCGAGACGTTTACCCAACCTTATGGAGCCTATAAGGAATATAAATCCTTGATCTATAAATGTTCAGGTCTGATTTTTAACTTAAATATCGATCACTTTATGACCTGGTATCTGTTGGATATACGAGGGCATCAAATCTACGGGTTTGTGGGTCTTCAACTAGCACACAGATTAAAAAATAGCTTAACCCGTATAGTTGACTGTGACCTAAGAGTTGAATATGATATCGAAGGCTAGGAGTGAGTGCAGGACTTCAACCACGATAAAGAAAATCCGTACTTTCCTACCCCCACAGTTTCTGATCACCGTCGATCTAACATATCTATCGATCTGACGATCCATATCTATTCCTTTGCCATTCTTCTTCCACTTACACTTAAGTTAATCTCTGCCATTCATTTATTTTACTTTAGGTTGTGTGACTTAATCTTAATCACCCATCTCCTTCAACCTCGTTTATTGATCTCATAGATCCAACGACTCCTATGCACATTTACTTCCTTGCTTCATGCCTTTACTTTCTTCGGTTTTATGCCATTTCTTCAATATTCTTCTATGGTTTCAGGGTTCTCCAGGGTTTCTGGTTTTTGGTTGTTCTGCAACACAACTCCCTCCTGAGCTTAACTCCATGTACTATTATTCACTGCCATCCTTGAACTTTACTTGATCCTTCAATCGGATTCAACAATCAAACTCTGATCCTACATACTCCCCTTCTTCTCTATGTTCTGCTTGAACTTCACCTGCATACATATATTATGCAAAAACTCTAATTCACACACAATTTATCCTTCACTACTCAACCACACTCACACAGTTCATGAATTGAATCTAGTATATTATTATATTTATATATAATATATATATATATATATATAATATATATATAATATATATATTATATATATATAAAAATTATTACATAATGAGACTGTATGGCTCTCTGACCCGATTTTCTAATGAGTGGCCTTCATTTTCCTACCTGCCCATAGGCTTACAATCAAACCTATCTAACTCTCAACCTAACTGATTAACCAACTAACTATCTAACTTGACTAACTCTTTTTATGCCTTTTTGACTTACATTTACACAAAAGGAGTCTATAACCAATTTCTGGTTTAGATCCTTAATAATTTCAACTAAAACCTAAGAATCCTCTCAATCCTACAAATCATGAACTAATTCCTAATTCAAGATCTACAATTAATTTCCAAAGCCATCAATTCCTATGAAATCTCAACTGCATACATATATTATGCA
>APFE030466440.1:37588-60167 GCA_000404065.3 Pinus taeda | reverse complement strand
AACATGTTTTCCAGTGACTTTCTCTCTCTTTGAAGTTTTGACATGAAGAGCAGAGGTATGGGGCTTGACAAAGAGGACAATGTGGCTATTGATGAGGCCACATAAACTGCAGATAGTCAAGGTGACAAAATTCAGTGTAACACCAGGGCAATTAGAATGTTTGCAAATCGATTGTTCAGTTTATAAACAAAACCCAAAGATAAATGAAAGTAGCATTGATCTACTTTGCACTTGCATGGAAAATGCAGTTCGAAGGCTAGCTGGCTTAACTTCAGGTTCCATCTATCAGTTTATAAAACAAAAAAATATAGACAAGCAGACAATATATTCGGTCCCCAGTGGAGTCGCCTTTTTGTTATCAGGAAATCTAGTGTCCACTCGGAGCTGCTAGTCCCACTAAGACTGGTAGCTATCATAGAAACAAACAAACTAAAACTACTTTCACTTTCCTTTATGAGAAGTAGATAAGAGGCGAACAAAGGACACCAATCTCAGTCTTGCGCTTGGTTCCTCTCATTTCTGATAGATCTTTGCCGCTCCTCCTTCATCTATCCAGCTTCAAAGAGAACCTGTGGGATGAAAGAAACATAATACTATTGAAGAACAGAGATCTACAATCATAAGAAATACAGGACCAAATATATATTGACCACACAAATGCATATATCATCAAACATACAAGAATGTGGAGGAAAACATGAATAGCTTTATTAATATCAAGAATAGCAAAGAGGATTAAAACCAATTGTTCTGACCCAACGTCATCCTCTCAGCATGAAAGCCCTTCTTCACCTCATGAAAAGCTTAGATCACCAAACACTATGATGTTGCACCAGGAACCAACAACACTTCCTTACAAGATACAAGATTCCAGCCTCTAGATCTCTGTGATGAGGGATCCATATATAGATGATTGTAGGGGGGTGAGTCAGCTTCTGGGATTTTGATTAATTTCCTCTCTCTAATAGTTCTTGATTCCACTTGGAGATTGATGATATATTACTCATCCATGGGCAAATTCAGAGAGGCAAGTGTCACAGGATAAGTTTCTGGAAGATTCTATGATCATCCACCTTGCAAACTGTCTCTGTCATTTGTCTACTCTCGCCCATCGCACCCTACAGAAGGGCTTTCTGGTATGCATTGCACCTTTTACACTGAGCAAGTGAGATGCATTGCACCTTTTACACTGAGCAAGTGAGATGCATTGCACCTTCTGCACTGGGTAGTCTATATGGTCCAGTTTTGACTAGTTCTAAGCAGTTTTCTACGGAGAACTTTTGGGAGATGATGTAATCAACTGACCTTGTTCCTTTAGGGTGTGAAGCAACACTTTTAGGGACTTAGAAGCCCTTGGTTTATGGACATGTATGATTGGGGTTGTAGTGCCCAAAAATGTCTATAACAAGTAGGAAGCCCCATGTAATGGCGAGCAAGGGTAGAGACAAGGAGGTAACTGATATTGAGACACTCACTCGCCTTGTCAAGAACTTAACTACTGAAGTGTCTGAGCTCAAATAATAGAAAACATATACATTTGCAGGCAACCATCTGCCCAGACAAAGACATGAAATCATCTCATCAAGCAGCAACTGGTTCACTTCAAAACCTGCGCAGAAACCTCTGTTCTAGGTCGAACAATGTGCAAATCCTATGTTTTGTTCTTTCCACAAAGAACATCACCCCGAGAACTCTTGTTCAGACTGGAAGTGAGTTGCAATCTCTTTCTGCAGTCATAGATTCAATGTGAAAAGCAATATGCAGGAGTAGTTGGAAGACACTAATGATGACAAAGAGGTTTCACTTGATGAACCATGAAGCTCTAGGCATGTGGTGAATGCGTATCAGTGCTTGTGAACAATCTCAAAGGTGAATACCGAGAAGCAGTCCCAAAATGAAAACTGACCGTTACAATGTTAGGAGTAAAAGGGCTCCCCCCAAACTTGGGGAAATGTAAGAGAATATGAGACTACTGATGAGGAATTCCAACCCACCAGCCGCCCCAAAGCAGAAAACAAAAAACAAGTCCAGGAAGACAGTGGAGGACAAGAGTACATCTATGAGCAACAAACTGCAAAACATTCCATCGAACAACACGAACATCCGTTCTACCCCAGACACCTCAGTAAGTCTACCACCTTTGGATTACAACATTGTTGATGACATGAATAAAACTTGAGAAAACATCAGTTTATTCGAGTTAGCTAAGATTCAAAGTCACTGAGATATCCTACTACACACATTGGAACACACAGCAATAGACAATGTAGCCTCTACCAACAAGGGATCAAGCACACCTCCCGAATCACTTTCCACTGTGCTCAATACACTCTGGATGAAAGAAGTGAACCCATGTTTCCCTCCACTCCTACTATATTTTGAAATTTTCAATCGCAATGTTCACAACTGCTTGATTGATTCTAGCGTAGCAGCCAATGTCATGCTGCTCTCCATTGCGAAAAAGATCAATGCACAATGGAGTGACACATTTGCATGAATAATCCAACTTGATCAAACATCGATACCAACCATTATTGAACCACGAGATGTGATCATTCGATTATCTCATGATGTTCGAGTCCACCAATGCATTAACATAGTGGTTGTGGACATACCAGAAGCATATGGTCCACTACTCAATAGAGACTGGTCCATCAAGCTAGACAGATATTTTGCTACAGACTATTCTCAGATGTGGCTTACATACAAGGGCAAGTGAAACCAAGTTTGTGTGTTGTCCGAGAGGTACATGAAGCATAATTTTACTCCCCTTACTGGTGAGAATGAACCTTTGGCCTTCATAGGTCTCATATTTGGCAACTACCTCCTTGAAACAGCATTGGGGTGTTATCCTGCACGACCAGCTCCAACCCCACCAGACACATTGTTGGGACTCCTTCCTTGCCCAATTGATGGAAATGAAACTTGTACAGTACATTGTACCAATAGTAGCAATAGTAGTAGCAACAGTAGTAGTAGTAGTACTAGCACATTAACTGGTCTGTGTACAAACGAGTTGTCGACCATGTACTTTGACGGATCAAAGACATAGGATGGCTTAGGAGCTAGGTGCATCTTAATCAGCCCTTACAACATGAAGCATCTTGTTTTAAGTCGCTTGGATTTCGAGTGCACAAAAAAATTTGCTAAGTATGAAGAACTTGTGCTAGGCTTGCAGAAAGCCATCAACCTCAACGTGGTCACACTCAAAGTGGCAGGTAATTTAGAGATAGTGGTATGGTAGGTACGTAACACCATTCACTATTGATCATCACATCTCAAAAGTTACCAGCAAATTGTATGGTGACTAATCTCAAACCTACAAGCATCTAATATCATTATAGTATCACGTATGCATAATGCAACTGCCAATGCATTGGAAAATGCAGCTTCGAGAATGTCACTGATTAGGGATAGATTTACTATTGAAATTTTGTAAAAACCATCTATCCTAGACAACATAACTAACTTAAACGTGTTTAATGATGATCAATAGATACTCCATTTTATGGCCAATGTTGACGTCTTCAAAGATGCAGTGATAGATGATGACAAGCACAAGTTCTCTCTGCAAGTAGAAGTTAGTAATAGGAAAGGCCATCTTATCACAAAAGATGTGGTAACATTGGAAAAGCTTTATGACTTGCAAGAAAATTTTCAAGGGCCAAAGAATAGCAAGACCCATAGTTCCACCATGATGCATGAACTGATAAACCTGGGAATAGAACTAGATCTGAATTTTGTTAATCTTGGTACATGTTGTACACAATAAGAGTGGCATGCCTTTGTCCGCTTCTTCAAACAGTACCGAGATGTGTTTGCCTGGACGTATGATGATCTGAAAATTTATGACGCATAGATCATCCAACATATCATCCCGATCAAAGAAGGGGTCAAGCCATATCAACAGGAGCTAAAGAAAGTACATCCGTTGCTTGAACTCCTCATACAGAAAGAGATTACTAAGTTGTTGGATGGACCACATTTTTCAAACAGTATCTAGGGCACAAATTTTTTCTCTTCTTAACGGTTTCTCAGGATACAATTAGGTTCTAGTAGCAAAACCTGACAGACTCAAAACTACTTTCCATACCAAGTGGGGTATGTTTGCTTATAGATGAATGTCGTTTGGGCTTGTAAACACAGGCACAACATTTCAGCATGCTGTGGACATTGCTTTTTTCAGACTCATTGGACAAAGTGTGGTGGTATACCTTGATGATGTGATTGTGTTCTCAAGGAGACAAGAATACCACATACATCATCTGAAGAAAACCTTTGAGCGATGTTGGAGATACGGGATTTCCTTGAATCCAAAAAAGAGCATATTCATAGTGTTGGAGGGGAACCTCCTCAGACACATTTTTGCCAAAAGAGGGATCAAGGTGGATCTGGACTGGGTCCAAACCATTACACAGATCCCTTACCTAACCAAAAAGAAAGCCGTGTAATCCTTGTTGGGCAAGATAAATTTCCTCTACAATTTCATCTCGGATTATGCACAGATAGTTAAGCCCATGCAAGACATGATCAAGAAAGATGTAGTCTATAGCTGGGGTAAGAGGGAAAAATATGCATTCACCCAGATCAAGAAGGCCATTGCAGAAGCACCTGCACTCTACAACCCACATTTCAAGAAATATTTCGTGCTATACACCTTCACCTTTGATAATTCACTAGCTGTAGTACTCACTCAGAAGGACGAAACGAATGATGAACATCCCATCTCCTTCATGAGCGCAAGTATGCAGGGATGAGATCTCAACTACCCCACCATTGATAAGAAAGTGTATGCAGTATACAAGGCGTGAAACACTTCAGGCTCTACTTGCTGAAAAACCATTGCATAGTCTTCGTCCCTCACCCAGCTGATGAGCCTCAGTATTGCAACAAGAATGCTACAATTCCCAAGGCTACCGACTTTAATTATCAATTCGGGGTTCATACAAACTTAAGAGGTTTCAACCCTATATGTGCAGCATACAATGTGTCCTTCCTTTGTTTTCATGATGTAATGGAGTGCATGTACTGAAGTCAAATCCTAAACTAATTACAAAAATGAAATGTTTGAAAGGGAACCTTAACCAATTGCAAGAAAGAAAGTACAAGGAAAGAGACGAAAATTCAATGTTAAATCACACCATTTCCTAATTAACTGCCAAGAAACTATGCTTTGCAATAATGATAAATTATCATGAACCAAATGCTACTATCTAAGCTTGGAAGTAAGAAGCATCAAAAATCACTAATGTGCAAGTAAAGGGACTGAAATAAATCTATTTTTGTCTTTTTGTCTTTTCATGCAAAATCAAATATGCAAACTAAGTTCCTTTGCTGATGTGGCAGGTGAATTAAGGATGTTGGAGGTTGGATGGAAAGGTTAGGAGATGGTTGGATGATGTGGGATACCCTTGGGAGTCTTTTGGTGACTTCCTAGAGGTTTTCTCTTAATTCGGCCTCAAAATAGGCCATTTCAGGAAAACCTACAAGATGTACTAGAAACCTACAAGATGATCTTGTAGGAATTATAGTGAACCTACAAGATACAGCCGAGAGAAAAATGTGAGGTGTTGGAGGTGATCGGAGGCCTAGGAAAGGTCTGTGATGGGTGTAATGGAGTGGGAAAATTCCTAGGATCACTCAGAACTCAAAATCAAAGTCAGGAGATGGATGGATTCGCTCAAAAAGCTTGGAGAAGTTTCCTTGTGAAATGATGAAATTGGTGAGGGTTTAATGACCAAGAAAATAAAATCCAAATTGCATGGGACAATTTTTCTTTATTGACTAGGATGTCTTATGTCCCTCTTCCAAGTGGAATTATTCAAAAATATCTATGTTAACCATGCAGAAAAAACAAAAAACATTACTTGTCGAAAATCTAGAAATTCAAGAACTAGTGAGCTAGTAAGTCTAAAAAATGCCTAACCAAATCAAGTGAAAATGCAATGGGGTAATTTTTGTTGTGAAATAGAACGTTTTTGTGATCTGATGCAAGTGGAATTAATTCGATTGAAGCTCATTAGCATGCTCTAAACAATAGCAGAAATTTATTGTTCTTTGCTAAAAACGAGGTTCAACAATCTAGATTTGGGAATAAGAAGACTATTCCAAGCAACTCAATGATTACTATGAACTTCCAAAGATTTTACAAGGATGAAATAATGCTTGTGATCCTAAAAAAGAACTTACATCAACCATTTAATCAATCCTAAAACAATAAATCATTAACACTAAATGCAGAAATAGAAAGAACTAAAAACTAGAGATGCATGTGAATATGCAATGAAAAGAAGGAAAGAAAATGATACAAAAGGGCTCTGAGATTCCTCGGATAGCCAAGCCCAAGGAAAATCAAAGACATATGGAGGAGAACAAGATTTAGAACCTGAACATGACACCAATCTTCATTATTTTCATCAATAGAATTACATACCTACAAGGAAATAAAATGGCGCTACAAAAATACAAGCTCTCTCCACAATAACACTAATGAAAATGTCCCCCTAGAGGAAAATTCGACTTGGTACTAACACAAAATGATTAGGAATCATTCCCCATGAATGGAGGAAGCTTTCCCCACCAAAATCCCATGATTAGTGGATCTAGTCCCCAACACTAGGAATTTGCATTAAATGGCAGGGAACAGATTCCTAGATTTTCTCAATCATTCCCTAGAGGTAAATTTGACTTGGTACTTATAAAAAATGATTAAGAATCACTCCCCATGGATGGAGGAAGCTTTCCCCACTGAAATACCTTGATTAGTGGGTCTGCTCCCTTGATTGGTGGATTTGCTCCCTTGATTAGTGGAACACATTCCTAGATTTTCTCAACCATTGGAGTTCCACAATTTGCGCCATAATTCCATAATATCTTGTTGACTTATTATTTATTATTGATCCTCCAGTAGTAGGGAACAAGTCCCTAAATTATCTCCTCCTCCAAATCTTCATAATCTACCCAATATTCTCATAATATTCCACAAAAAGTAAATAATATTAGGCACAACTATTCAATGATTCATAAACATTCCTAATGAATATATTAAAGTTAAAAATAACTTATCTAATGCAAAAAGAGGGGTTTAATGTGCTGAAAGATGGTCGTAGGCAATAATTTATATTTTAAATTAGAGGCATGGGCCTTAATTTATGTCTAATTTAGAGGCCCATCACCAGTAATCTACACATTGCTTGTACAACAAGAACTGGGTGAACGACGTGCGAACTGGATGACAGGCTTGCAAGAGTATGAGCTTGAAATCAAGCCAGTGCACATGATCAAAGGACATGGGCTCTACAGACTTGCAGCTGAAGTAGTACATGCTCCGAAGAGTGAATAAGAGCTCGCTGGCTGGGAGAAGTAAATTGAGATGTATGATATAAGGTGAGCAACACCCACTGAAGACAGAACCTCTTGGTACGCAGATGTGCACCAATACCTTGAGCATGACACCGTACCCTCTCACTTTTCCATCATACAAAAGAGGGCATTGCACCTGAAAGCCTTAGCATATCATTCGGTGCACCCAGTGCTTAATAGAAAGCACAGTAATGGAGTTTTGCTCAAGTGCCTGGAGGAACATCAATCAAAGAAGGTACTTTAAGATCTGCATGATGGACCCATTGGGGGTCACTTTGCGGGAAACACCACTGTGCACAAAGTTATGCGATCCAGTTTTTACTGACCCACGTTGTTCAAATATGCACATGCTTATGCCCGCAAGTGCCTGGTTTGTCAGCAATGCACCAAAAGAACACGAAGATCAGCAGCCCCATTGCACCCTGTTGCAGTGACCGAACCATTCCAACAGTGGGGCCTGGACATCATTGGAGAAATCTTCCCACATTCATCAAAGAAACACCACTACATCCTAACAACAACTAAATACTTCACATGGTGGACAGAAATAGTTATGCTCAAACAAGTGAACGACAAGGAAGTCATCAGCTTCCCCCTGCAGAACATCATCTCACGCTTTTGTATTCTGGTATCACTTGTTTTTGATAATGCAATGTATGTCTGATCTTTGAATCTTTATGATTTTTCATTACATAATGGTATTGTGATAAAGAATACATCTAACTATTACTCGCAAGGAAATGATCTCACATAATCCAAAAATAAAAACCTCATTTGCATAATCAAGAAGGTTGTTTTCTCTTAGCAGCGCAACTGGCATACCGCCCTGACAAATGCATTATGGGCTAACTGTGTAACACCCAATTACACAAGCCCTCTTTGAATACCTCACCATACTTCATGGTTTATGGTAAAGAAGCCATCCTTCCACCAAATATCCACTTGCCTGCACTTCAACTTTCCCAAGAATCCCAAGGCAAGCCTTGCCAACTAGTACAATGTAGGATGGACACTCTCCATAAGCTTCAAGAAGAAAGGATTAAAGAAAAATAAAAATGCATACTCCACTAGAACCATATCAAGAGATGGTTCAATAAGAAGTCTACAGGGAAAGCTAACTTTGGTGTTGGTGACTTAGTTCTGAAATGGGATAAACCCCATGAAGACAAAGGCAAACATACGAAGTTCCAGTCCCTATGGATTGTTCCGTACACAATCCATGACAAGCTTGGCCCACACATGTATCATCTGCAATCACTTGATGGGAGGATTGACAACCTTCCTGTCAATGACCATGATCTCAAGCATTAATTTCAATAGGCTGGGCAGTGCTCGTGCCATGTACATAGTCTGCTTGCTACTTGTTGTTTTCATCTTGTTTCCTTTGCTTATTATCTTTGTTTTTACTTTGTTTGTTTTGTTTACTATTTTTGTTTACGTTTGTTTTGTTTTCTTGGTATATTACTATTTTTGTTTCTGGAAATAAGTGTCACAAACTACTACATTCTGGCTTTTGAATAGAGTATGTGGCTGAAATTTAAAGAGACTTGTGACATTGCAACACTTGGCGAGTCTTGTGTCCATCTTCTATGTGCTTGGTTATAACCTTCGGTCGATGAAGTCTAGACAAAAAATATCAACTGTCTACAAGGGAATCTTTTGTCCAACCATGAACCTATGTCCACACTGGGAAGCCCCATACATGTACTTAACCTTCTTCTCTGTGTGTTCAAGCTCATCCAATTAGTAGAAACGGAGAAGGGGAAATCTAAATGAGCAAACCTATGTCAGAGGTGTTACATGCTTCTCTGAAGGAACAACCTCTTCTGATCTCAATAAGTAGGGATCCCTCTTCCACCCCAAAAGTATATAAGTGCCTATGCATAGTCCTCTCAAAAAATACAAAGGCGAAAGAAGAGAAAGGATTCCTACGTGGAGAGGTGAAGCATGCAACTCCACTGGGGTACTTACCATGCTTGCTGGAAGTGGAGAAATGTTTGTGTCCCCGCGTGACTCTGCCTGGGTACTGTCGACGCCTACTGGCAATGGAGCAACACCAGAGATGAAAACTTATACCCTGAAAATCTTCAACTCGCGAGCTAAACCACCCTTCCAGGATTTGAAACACTGTGATCAAGCTGAACTTTTGATTGTGTTTGACTAAGTTGGCAAAAGGTTAACCATGTATGTCCATGGGGTAAGTGGGGAAGCTGACGTAACTGGATTTCTACTAGTGTGTTGCCAAGTGTTGTAGCGACTATAACCACCCTCCAAAATTTTGGCCTTCACCCAAATTCAGAGCCTCCCTTGAGAGTTTCACTTGACGGTTGCATACACTTGGGTTTACTCCGTGAGCTCATGTAAACCTTCACACCCCCCTTGTTCATTCCACGCAAGATTTTGTATATTGATGTCAATGTCTTGCTTGTGACCATGTTCTGGTCATGCTCAAGGTCTTCACTTCATGTATACATGTTATGTTCGCTATGAAAGCATTTGTTCCACTCACACCCGGAGTCACATTTATTGTCACACAAACATCATCATGGCTGATCAACGATCAATCACGAGTGTCACATGATGCTTTCACCTTCGGTCAGTCATGTTGAACATGTGTATCTAGTTGGTTTGAGTTGTCTTGTCATCAATTCATGTGGGTGTGTGTTTGTAAGATCACATTTGCATCTTTCACTCATTCACACACTTAGTCATTTTGCTGAAGTTCTAATGACCAAACTTCCCTTTGATAGTCGGACCATCATCCTGCCATCGACTCGATCGACTGTCACCTAGAAGAGCGCAGAAGCACCTAGCAAGTCTTTTCAGGTTATTATGCCCACAAGCGATTCAATCAACCTTCATGTTGGCCACCTGGAGAGTCGGACCTAGCAGCCACCCCGGAATGACTCCCCTCAAAAATTACGCTGAGGCTATTGACCTTGCCTACTCTGTTGACTGAGGAAATTGCGTAGACAAGTCAGACAGACACCTAGTGCCTGTCCCTATCTCCCTCAGAAAATTGCATAGTTTTCCTAGTCAGTCCTTCCGATAGTCGACCAGCTACTCATCCAGAAAATTGTGTAGTTTTCATAAGCATGCCCTCTATTACCCAACAATCCACTCAGCTTAGAAATTGTGCAGAGATGATCAGTAGACCAACCTTCTAAAATCAGTGCAATTTCTCTTGCCAGTAGCTCCCAGCAGCAGATTGATAGTTCCCTCCAGGAATTGTGCAGTTTCTACTACCAAGCTCCCAACATCTAACTTCCTGTTCCCCTTGGGAATTGCACTGTTTCTGCTGCTAGTGACCCAGCAACCAACTGCTAGTTCTCTCTAGGAATTTTGCAGTTTTGGCTACCAGGATCCTAGTCAGTTCCTTCAAAAAACTACGCAAATCCTGTCTACCAATCCTCCCTACAGCCCGGCCTGTTCCTCCAAGAAATTGCACAAATTCTGTTGTCAAGTCCCTGCTACCCACTCGTTTTGAAAAATGAGCATATTCTATCTGCATTTGCTTCCCCCTACCCAGCCTGTTCCTCCAAGAAATTATGTAAATTCTGTTGTCAAGCCCCTTTTGACCGCTCATTCTAGAAAATGCGCAAATTATGTCTGCCTTGCCTTCCTGCAGCCCGGACTGTCCCTCCCAAAATTTGCATAGTTTTTCCTTCCACCCAAGCCAAACCTTGTGGATAGTCACTGTCGACTTAGATTTACTATCTCCATCACCTGGTGACTCTTGCACAATTTTCATCAGCAGTGCCTAGAGCTATCATCCCGCCTCACAACCTTATTGCCTCTCCCGGTTCGATGATCATGAAAAGATGTGTTCACAGATGGATAGACAAGCAAACATGCAAGATTTTCTCATAGATGGGTGAACGGATGAACATGCACCTTTCATGAACAAATGAGCCTGTCAAGCCTTCCAACATACAAGAAAGGAGCAATGTGTTGAAGAAACATCAAGTGAACCAACAACCATCGAAGACTCCGTGCACTTTGCCATGCAGAGGTGAAGCTGTGACACACCATGAAGACATCCATCACCCAACAGCACTACAACTCGACATGCACTCTAATAGCGGCATGGATGTACCAGCACTATCATGTCGAGTCATGTTATGAGTCATGTCAGCCACATCTCTACTATGGGTCATGTTGTCCGACAATGTAATGTAACGTGTAAGTCCAAGAGACCCACTTGTTTTACAAAACGTCATGGAAATCAAATAGACATGAGGGTAGTCGAACAACCACAAGGGTCAGTTTCACTCTTGGCTATAAATACCCCGCATTTGTACATGAAAAGACTTTTCACCTCCTCTCCTCCCACATATCCAAGAGGGTCTATAATCTTTTCTTTGAGGAGTAAGTTGTGGCTCTAATGTCCCGTTCACGAGGTTAGTGATGTATGGTGTAAATATACGTCTTGGAACTTTCACTTAATTCAGAAGCATGCTAACAGGCCAACACATTTGCACACATGTATTGTAACTGTTGTAAGACTAATCTTGAACACTTGTAATGCATGTTGCATTAACCTGTGTTGAACAATTGAACTTATTTCACTTGTTGTAATACATAATCTATTAATGAAAATGTGTTGTATATGATGTTAATGTTGTCACCCATGGTGGCTACCTCCCCGGACATCAGACAAACATTTCACGTAAAACTTACTGTAACAACCATTGCACTTGTGTGGACTCATCAGCTAAGTTTTGTACGTGCTATATTCCCTTGTGTGTTGTGATTGTTGCATCCATGTGGATTTCTCCTTTGGAAGTTGTGCACGTCTTGTTGTGTTGTGCGTTCCTAGCAGAGTTGGAGCTTCCTCCCAACCAACTTGGGACTCACTCTCACCCTGTCCCTCTACAATGAAAGAAGCATTGATACAAGTAATACTAGCAATCACCAGGCATGCGAACCTCACTTCTCAAAGGCAAAGCAGACCACTTTCCTATGCTGACAAGCAAGAGTTGAGGCAAATCCTTAAGACAATGGCGACTGGGCCATCATACCGTATGGGACTCCCACACCAAATGGTGTGAGGTCTAGTTTGGACTTCATACCAGGGTGATCCCTTGAATGTTGGCGGGTCTAGCACCATCAACATAACTCTATCCAAGCACTTTTACCAACGGGCACATATGGGGGATCTTTCAAATATTGACAAAAATTGCAAGCATCATTCTCAACATAGGGTCCATATCATGTGTATGAACCATGCCCACAAATTGGCTTCATCTTGGAGGATTCTTTGCTTCTTCTAAGATGAAACTCTTGCTAGTTTGTTCCTCCACTACATGCTACAACTATAGGTGCATTTTACTTTTCTCCTTCTCTACAACTTCAAACAATATCCTTAGCTCGATATTCTACATTCGAAGAGATAGATTAATCTCTTCCAACTCTTTGGAGTATTTTAACCTTTAGTTTCTTTCCCATACTTGTAACTTGGTTAGAACCTGATCTGATAACACCTCATATGAAATTGGAGGAAAGCTCCTCCTATAAAAAATAGATCATCCTCTAACACTTTGCAACTTAAACAAAATGGTTCTTTAAACATGAAATTAATTTCACAACATCTTGAAGGATGATGAGTTAAGCTTTCACATGATCTTAAAAGAGAAACAAATTCACATGCAACTCAAGATGATAAACATGAAGAGAAAAAACCATCATTTGATCACAAAATTCACCCCTCCTAGGATACATCTTTGGGCCTTCTCCAATAGCTAGATCACTATATTGATTTCAGAAGAAAATGAGTACATTAAAACTTTTTGACACAAGAGTGGCTTGTTTCTCCTACAAAGAATTATCACTCAGAAAAATAACTCCCTATAGCAAGTCATGAAAATGTCAACATAAAAAGGAATCTTCTATAATAGGCCCTTGTACTCCACCTAAAATCAAAAGCATAAACATGCAACTCCTTCACAATGAAGAGTTCAAAAGGGATTTTCTCCTAAAGACATTGAGAAAAGTCTAAAAAGGGATGCTCTACAAAAGTAAAAATTGTTGTAGATGAAATTGGAAGGCTAGAAAACCTCTAAATAGGCTCTCTCCATGCTCAAATATGTCCCTATACTGATTCAAATTGTCTCTACCTATAGCACTAAAAGACTTGATTGTGCAAAAAAAATCCATCATAACATGCTCAAATCAAAAACATGAGGCTGGAGTTGAGTTCAAGACACTCAAAAACCCCTATCTAGTCTTTTATTGACCTCAAAAGTGTTAAAAAATGAGAAACTTATGCTTCTCCAAGCCAAGATCTATTATCTATCTTAGAAATTGGTAAAACCCACTAATTGCACGATGATTTTTCCCTTTACATAGTCCACTTAGCGACAATTTCACCCCGGACCCGTGAGATTCCCACTGCAAAAGGTCTAATTTATCACTTCACTAAATTGTGCCATTAGCTCCTTAAGCGCCAAAATAGGTCACATGGTGCCCATGTGGTCGGGGATCAGGACAAGTGCCTGCCCCCACCCACTTTGGCTCCACTCACCTAGGGCTATGGTCATATAACAATCATAGGACCGTGGGCCTCTGTGGCCCAGGTGCCACCCGGTCCACTCCCTCTGCTGCATCGTAGGTTGTATGGGCGTCGATGGAACCAAGGCTAAGGCCAAGTGCCCTGCCCTTCCCACCAAAGCTCTCTGTTGCTCCTCTCTATTGATGGTCACATGGGTGATGAAAAAGACATGAGGATAGGGCCTAATCACCCCAGCCCCACTCTGATTTTACTGTGGTCATATGGTGTGTAATGTGAACAGGGTTGGGGCCATGTGCTCTGGCACCTCCTCCCAAATGCCAAATAATTCGACTTGAAGTAGAAACAGTGACCTTTATGATTAAGAACCAATGCAGTGGCATGACGATAAGGTCAGAGGTTAGTCTGCCAAAGTTCTAGGGGTCAAACCCCACCAAGGCCCTTGGGCCCGATATAAAAAATTTGGCCAACCATGGGGCACCATGTGGTGCTCTCTCATTAGGCCACGTGGTGCCTCATAATTGGTCCACCTCACAACCAATGAATCAATGAAAATACACCACCTGCACATGTACGATGATGCCACATGTCAAGACCAGATTAGTCCACCATCAATCTACCCTGCATAATCAACTGATGGTGTCAGCTATACAGAATTCCCAGTTAGCAGCCCAGTCAACCCAGCTGTTGACTTTTTAATTGTTGGTCAAAAAATTCAAAACACCATAACTTCTTCATACGATGTTAGATTGAGGTTGTTTAAGCATCTTTGGAATCAGGACAACGAACACTACGACTTGACACCAATTTTGGGAGATTTTGAGCACTTTCATTTTTGAGCCTATTTTTTAATCTCTAGATCAATCATGGTCAACCATTTTTTATAAAATCAACTGTGGTCAAACATGGTTAGTCATGGTAAACCATGGTCCAATGTCGCATTGTGATAATAATTGTCTCAATATGAAAATCAATCATTGTCTCAACCATGATCCAATGTCGCATTATGAGAAACATTGTCTCAATATGATAATGATGATCAACCATGGTCAATCATGGTCAACCTTGGTCAACCATGTTAAACCATGGTCGAACGTCGCATTGTTACAAATATTGTCTTGATATGAAAATTAACCATGGGAAAGCATGGTCAACCAAGGTCTAGCGTCGCATTGTGACAAGGATTGTCTCAATATGAAAATCAACCATGGCCACCCATGGTCAACCATGTTTATTTTAGTGTTTATAATATTTATCTTAGGGTTTATGTACCTTGGGTTTATAATATTAGTCCATTGGCTTTAATATTATTCCCTTGGATTCTTAATCCCTTGTGGTTTTAGTATTAAACCCTTGGGTTTAATATTCCCTTGGGCTTATGATATCAATCCCTTGGGTTTATAATATCAATCATGGTCAACCATAGCCAACCATGGTCGATTTTTGCATTATGACAATGATTGTCTCAATATGAAAATTGACCCTAGCCAACCATGCTCCAACGTTGGATTGTGACCAAGGTTGACTTGATATGAAAATAAATCATGGTCCAATGTTTCATTGTGATGAGGATTCTCTCAATATGGAAACTCACCATGGTCAACCATGTTTATTTTAGGGTTTATAATATTTATCTTAGGGTTTATATACCTTAGGTTTATAATTTTTATCCCTTGGTGTTGCCTTGATGGGGCCTGACCCAGGTTCGAAGTTAATTAGCCAAACAAATCCCTATACTACTGGCCCTTTCGGTAAAAGCCCATAGATCACGGACTGAGATCTCACTCGAAGCAGTATGGGGGGATCCTGGTGTTATCTCAAAATTAGATACCTAATAGGCTGCTGGTCAGGTTGACTCTAAGTAACTATTTCAGACCAATCTTTTGACTAAGGCTTAGCCTCCTTAGCCTGAGAGGGCTCTCTCAAAGGGTTATTGATTTTGACTATAAGTAAGATGGCTAACTCTTGTAGGATAACATTAACAAATTTGATGGCTGGATAAACATTACATAAGTTTCCATTGGGCTTATGGAGTCAATCATACTTCAGTAAACTATGACACTGCCTTTACATAGAAGTCAGGGCACTTAGCATTTAGATATTCAGAATACAACTCATATAAAACCATAGTTCATACATGCATACAGGAAGTCAGAGCACAATCAGTGAATTCTGAGTGATTACACATATATGCAACTGTAAAAGACATTTAGGAAAGAAGAAATCACACATTCTGAACATGACAAATCCTTCATGAATCCTGAGAAGAAAAGCAGATGATTTATATTACTGAAAATGGTCTTTACATAAGCTAAAACAGTACTAATGTTATCAAATTTCCAACCCTCATTACATTGCTGTCTCAGCTATATATAGAATCCTTATTCTAACTAATTCGAGTTTCCTCCTCCAGCATGAGGGGAATTTAATAACTCGATCCTTATCTCTAATGACACCTATCAGCTATTTAACTGACTATTAAATACAAATAAAATGCTGACTGGAACTTTTAAAAAAGTTCTAAATTAACTAGGACTCTAACTCTCTTTCCATGCCATAGTGGCTACTCCTCGTTCTTTGACACCTGGTCTTCTTTCAAATGGATAAGCTGGACATTTGATACTCCATATTGACCTTGAACGCTGAATCCTTATCTGCCCCGTGGTATTAGGAGATGTCCCCTGCTTCTCGGCTTCTGTTTTCCACAATTTGCATTGCTGTAGTGATGGACAGGTGTCTCTTTTTCAAAAACTCCCGCTCATAATATCAAACTGTTTGTCTGCGTTAAAATCATCACCTACAGCAGTTTCGTAGCGCGCTACGAAACTGCTGTTTTATTTAAAACAGCTTGATTTTGACCCGAGAATGTTATCACCCAAAATTCTGATTAGAAAAACTCCCTTTGATTTTTCATATGTGTAACAGGGATTTACATGTCTTCAAAACCATAAACCTAAGTAAAATTGACAAAAATTTGGAAAATAACCTTTCTTGAAAGGAAAAATCATTTATTAGGTAATCGGCTTAGCTCTGCCTTTAGGTCTCTAGCAGCTTTCTACAGTTGGTTAATCTCCTCTTCAGCTGCTTCTATTTAGCTCTTCATGGCTGCCACATAATCTCCTTGAGATGTGATGGCTGTTTTATTTGTGCTGCTCTTTTGCCGAGGTCGTGTCCCTTCCCCTGTTTCTTCTGTTCTGGACAGTGCTTCCTGTACTTGCTGGAATTTTCTTGTCATAGGTCTTCTCGGTTTAAAAATAAATTCCTGGGCTGGCTTATCAAATTTAAGCCTTTTTTAGGCCTTGGTTTTCTTAACACTTTCTTGTGGTGACTGTGTCAAATCAATTTGAATTGGTTTAGACTGCTCTAATTCAATAGCCTGTAATAAATCATTCAGGCTTGCCTTAGACACAGGGCTTTCTTCAACAGCTATAGCTTTACCTTTTTCTTTATTTATTTGGCTTCTTGTCCTTACCCTTGAGACTGCTTCAGATTTGCTTGCTTCAGGTACAGTCTTCTTACCTTGAGTCCTCTCCTTTGTTGATTGCTGAGGTTGTTCCTGAATGATTACTGGCTTCACTGGTTTTGGTAGTTGTGGCTTGGTTTGTTTTTTAGCTCTTACTTCCCTTTGAAGCTCAGCTATGGTAAACTCTCTGGCTGGTTGTGGAGTAAGACCAGTCTTACTTTGGAATCCAGCCATGAAGATAAAAGAATTCCAGTCCCTGCCTATCTTTTGGAGGCCATCTAAAACCAGCAACTTAATCAGACCATGATGAAATAAAGAGGTTTCACAATCCTCTTTCCTCAGCTGCACCTTATCACACATCTTACTTAAACTGCAAAATAAATAAAACGGAATGTCTATGGAGACTTTCCCGGTAAAGTGCAAGAGCAGTTTAAAATGCTAAGGATAAACCTTATTGTACCTTCCTTCACAGGTCAAATACTTCTGTATGCAGGTGAGAAGAAGAGCGTAATGTTCCTTGACATAATACCCGGGCACTGCTTTTGTGAAGTCTTCATTTACATATGCCTCTTTTAAGAACTCCTTACAAGGATTCCTATCAAATTTAAAATTTTCTAACCATTCTCCCTGTCCTCTTGGGATCTCGGTTACAACAGCTATTGCTTCTGGAGAAACCGATATCTCTAACATGGCTACCTTTGAATTCAAACCAGTGAAATTTAGCGCAAATTCTTTAGTTACCTGTGCATGCCCTCCTTGTAGCTTTTTAGAAAATCTCCAGCACCCAGCATCTTTGAACGCTTTCTTCACACCTTCATCTCTCAACGTTAAGTCCAGGCCTTCAGGTTCATTCCTCTGACATTTACCCGATCTGTGCTCTTTTCTCTCCATTTTCCTTTGAGATCTTCACAGCCAAATTCTAACAGCTCTGGTCGAGATGGTGATACAGCTCCTCTTTTTTATTCATCCTCGCTTGTAATCAGGCTCGCTTGAACAGCCTCGCTTGAAATTCAAATTGAAACATGACTGGTCACTCATGCAACACTCACGACCATTATTAAGGACTATGCACGATAAAATCTCTTGGGAATGATATTTCCGTGCATATCAACAATCTATTGGTGGAGTAGCGGCAAATGAATTTTCAGACATGATACAAGAGGTACTCAAACTGACATGAGTAGAAAAAAATGCTGACTCACCTATGGACTTGACATTTCGGGAAAGATTCGCTGCGATATGCACGAATCCATGATTTCGCAGCGCTGTTAGTTATAATTTTTAATGATGCGCTGCGAAACTGCTAGACCATGATTGCGCTGCGAAATGGGCAAATGAGATTGTGCTGTGAAATCATTTAAAGACCAGGTGACTCGGACAAGACAAGATATGACTATGGAATAATGATGAGTGGAGGAGAACCAATAGGAGTGGAGTACGATCTAAGTTAAAAACCTTTAAAACTTCAAATCCTAAGTGAGAATAATAAAATGAAATCAACTTTAACAGAGACCTTTGTCATCAAACTAGGACAGTCAATTATATGCATCACACTTTTAGTTCTAAGTGATAACACGTGGAACCAATTTTCTGCACCCTTGAGATGTCTGAGGGGCTAACTTAGTCCAACTAGGAATGTCTTCGCGTAGGTCACTTCGCGCACTGCCCTGACCTGCGGGTCCTTCGCACTCTGCTATAATCACCTTCGTAGCCCTAATCAGGGGCTAAGGTGATTTTGCACTCCTTAAGGCAACGATCTGTGTTCTTTCCCTAAGTTACACTACGAATCTTATTTATCTTATATTATATTCGCTTATACAACACATTCATATAAGTTTGTGTAGCAAATAAACAGTAAACTTGCAATTCATACCCAATATACTTCAATTCATAAAACAGGAAAAATACAAACAGAATGATAAGAAGCTTCTCTTTATTATTTCTCCAATGGTTATAGAATCAACTCACCCTGCACACTCATCTGCAGTGGTCCGTGCACTCAGTTGCAGACTACTAGGCCTTTGCACACTCATCTTTAGAGACTTCTCCTACTCCATAACCCAATGACTTGACTTTACACTTCAACTTAGACTCAATGCTTCATCTTCTCTTAGATTGTTCCCTGTCTCTTTACAGTTAGAGCCCCACTCTATTTATACAATCCCATGGTCTGCACACCATGGGTAGAACTCTCAAGCCAACATTACATTACAAAATTAAGGGTGGACAACCCTATGACTCAATTACACCTTCACACTCTGTGCCAACAAATCGCAGAGTCTTTACATTGGACTTAGTCAAAACTTTGGCTTTAAGCCCCAAAACTTGCCTTGGGGGATCCCGCACCCAATAGGCCCCCAACACAAATATCGTGACTCGCCCTCAAGTCACTCCGTCGGTGCAGAGATCTTCATGTGGAGACCTCCCAAATCTGCTCAGACTGCTACAAGGTCAACAACGCACTAAGCGGCTACCTGTTGTATCTCCTGGATACATTGTTCAGAGACCACAGTATCTAAACTACTTCCCTGTATCTGGTCCTATGTTCCCTACATTTGCATGAGTTTGCCTTCAGTTGTTGCTATGATGATGAAAGCCTCGTCGATCCATGGTTGGACGCATGCCTTTAGAACCGCTTTTTTGTGTCGCGCTACATCTACTTTCTCCTTAAGTACTTTTTCCTATTGCATTCACGCGAGCCTCTATGTAAGGGCCACAATCTGCGTAGTCCCTTTGAAGTCATCATAGTGTTGTTGTAGCTCACATGCCTCTATTTCCAAGCACTGTATGTTCAGATCCTCCTGCAACGAGGACCTCAAATGATTCTTCCAACACTTTGGTGTTGTCCTTCATTACACTGCTGATCTCTTCTATTCCCGTTGTGATGGCGCTGGCGTGTTGCTCCCTTACCTCTGCAGGAGTTGAAGGTTGTGCCTTCAATTGCAGCTTTGCTATCTAGAGGTTTAGCTCCAACTCCAACTCAACCTTGGCCATCTCTTCTCGTGCCTCATGCACTCCTGCTACTAACCTATGGATGCACGCCTCTGTTGGGATGGCCAACTCAGGGACCATCAAGTAGGCCTCCTCAACAACCTGCACCATCTATCAGTTCTGCGTGACTACCTCGTCATGCTGCAAGCTGAGTTTCTCTATGTTGATTCTTTGTTCGCTTAACACCTGTAACGCGCGGCCCTCCTTGGCCCATAGTTCTATAGTTACTCTGTCCTGCAGGACATAGAGTGTCTCCCAAGGGAGTGCAACTATGTTGATCCCTACTCACCTCAACGCATTGACCGTAGGCATGTCGGTCTTGTTTTGGGTAACTAGTTCCTACTCCAGTGGCACTATTGTGTTGGTCATGCAAGCGCACAACATTTTCTCAGTCGCGGCCATTCCTACTGTGAGTTTGGTCAAGAGAGTACCATCCTAGGGAGTATGCACTTGTAACTCCTAAATCTATGCTTGGAGGTCCCCTAACATAATCTGATTCTCCTTCGCCAACTATTGGAGGGCCTTCGCAGTGATCGCGCACTATCTCCCCTATATCGTGCATATCTCCCTCAGTAGGGGTGATTGGGTTGAAAGAAATATTAGATGCTTTCGACTTCTTTTGCAGCCCCACATGCTCTCTCAGGTGCTAGCACTTCAACTGTGTTGCTGTTGTTTGTGGGTCCTGCCACCCTCCTCTGTCTTTATCTCCATCTCTTGTTCTTGCTCAGACGAAGGTGACTTCTTGCCATCGTGCTCCTTCTCTACAGATAAAATGTGAACAAAATTGAAAAGAAAGAGATGTAGCTCTCAGGTGTGGCCTGCACCTGGAGACTACACTCACAAAACTTGAGAGATCACTCTCATCCACTCTATATCCTTAATCAATCAAAGATTACATCATTAAATACAATACTAGGAAATAGGAAGTTGCACCCAAACCCATAACTATAGGAACTAATCCTAAACTAGGGAGAAAGTTACAACAATGTAACCATTTTCTCCATTAATATAAAAATAATATTAATTATTCTCAAGTCCCCCCCTTAATGGAGAAAGGGTTCTCCTGAACTCCTAGCATCTTTCTAAACAATTCAAATTTCACTCATGCAAGAGGCTTTGTGAAAATGTCAGCCACATTGTCACAAGTTTTACAATATACAACAACAATTTCATTTGACTGTATTTTTTCTCTAACAAAATGGAACTGAGTGTCTATATGTTTGGTGTTTTTGTGAAACACTGGATTGTATGCTAATTTGATGGTGCTCTGGTTGTCTCTTTTGATAGAAGTGGGTTTCTTTTGTTCTTTTCCTGCATCTTTGAGAAGTCTCCTAAGCCAAATCGCTTCACATGTTGCTGCACACAATGCTTGATACTCAGCTTCACATGACGACAAAGCTACAGTACTCTGTTTCTTGCTGCTCCATGCTATGACCCCGGAACCTATGTTGAATGCATAACCTGTGATGGACCTCCGATCATCCAGGTTACCTGCCCAGTCTGAGTCTGAAAAAACTGCTAGAGTAACATCAGATACATCAGTGTATAAAATACCGAAATGAACAATACCACAAAGATACCTCAACACGTTTTTTGTTGCTGTCCAGTGACTTTCAAGCGGTTTCGACATGAATTGGCTCAACACACTAACTGAGTATGCCAACTCAGGTCTGGTTGTTGTAAGATATATCAGGTTTCCAACTAGCTGTCTGTACATTGTGGCATCTACCTCCTTAGTGCGATCATCACTGCTCAATTTCAGATTCTGCTGCAAAGGTGTCGCTGCTGATCTACACCGATCCATCCCAAACTTTTCTAACAGATTTCTAGCATACTTCCCTTGGGTAAGAAAAGTTTGCCCAGTATCTCTAAATACTTCTAATCCGAGACAATAATGAAGGCTTCCGAGATCCTTCATTTCAAAAACTTGTGCCATAAGCCTTTTGATTCCTTTGATTAAATCATATGCATTTCCTATTATAATCATGTCGTCCACATACAAAGAAATCAAAATAATTTGCCCCTAATTATTGTACTTGGTATACAAATTTGGGTCATTTAAACTTCTATGGAAACCATACTCTATAAAGAAAGAATCAACTTTTTCTTACCAAGACCTGGGTGCTTTCTTTAAACCATATAAAGCCTTTTTCAATCTACAAACAAGATGTTCCTGCCCCTGCTTTACATATCCTTCTGGCTGTACTAAGTAAATTTCTTCTTTTAAATCACCATTTAAAAATGCAGATTTAACA
>APFE030466440.1:0-37568 GCA_000404065.3 Pinus taeda | reverse complement strand
GTAATTCCCAATTATATTTAGTAGCTAAAGCAATAAGCATTCTAATTGTGTTTAGCTTTGCTACAGGTGCAAAAGTATCATCAAAATCTATACCTTCCTTCTGTGAGTATCCTTTTGCAACCAACCTAGCTTTTAACTTATCTATACTTCCGTCTGCATTCATTTTTGGTTTAAACAACCACTTGCATCCTATGTGTGTTTTATTCTTAGGCAGCTCAACTAAATCCAAGTATCATTTCTAAAAATTGATTCCATTTCTTCATCCATTACAGCTCTCCATTCCTTAAATTGACTAGCTTCTTTGTAATTAGAGGGTTCTACAATGTTCCAAACTTTCGACATCAAAGCATAGTTTCTCAACTTCAATGGTAATTGAGTCTTCCTACCTGACCTCCTTGGTAGGGGACTTACCTCAAATTTGTTTTCCTCTGCAATAACTGGGCCTGCTTTTTCAACTTCTTGCTGTTCTTATTCATTCTCTTCTTTCTGCTCCTGTCCCTGCTCCCTCTCATCCTCGCTGCTTTCGTCCAACAACAATGGAATGTGCCAATCATCTCCAACATCAGCTTTCCTTTCCTGTACCTGTTCATGAAAGACTACTTCTCTACTTGCAAATGTCTTACGAGACTCAGGATTGAACAGTTTGTATGCTTTAAACTCTGTGCCATAAGCAACTAAGATGCATTTGACTGCCTTATGGTCTAGCTTCTTTCTATCAGCTTTGGGTACATGTGCAAATGCCTTTGACCCAAAGACTCTTAAGTGGTTTACTACTGGTTTAGATCCATATAAGGCTTCAAAAGGAGTTTTGAAGCCAAGAAACCTAGTAGGACTTCTATTTTTTAAATATATAGCAATATTTATCACTTCTGCCCAAAAAATATTAGATAGACCCTTACCTTGCAGCATGCTCCTTGCACATTCCACCAAGGTTCTGTTTTTACACTCTGCAACTCCGTTTTGCTGTGGTGTATGCGGCACTGTATATTGCTGAACAATCCCGTGAGTTTTGCAGTATTTCATGAATTCCTTTAATTTGTATTCTCCTCCTTGATCAGATCGGAGAATTTTAATACTTTTTCCAAACTGTTTTTCCACCAGGGTTTTGAACTCTATAAAACATTTGAAAGGTGACTAATTTTTCCATTTGGTAACTTAATTGAAATCACCCCATGACCTTTAATCTGATATCCATTATCATCCCCTAGATATATTTTTGATCCATTCATAATTTCTTCAAGACTATCAAAAAATTCCTTATTACCTGTCATGTGAGAGGATGCTCCAGAATCGACATACCAGATGTCATCTTCATTCGATGCTGAAAGGGCACAGTCGACTGTGAACAGTCGAAATTCATGACTGAAGTCTTCTTCTTCAACAAAATATCCTCTGTGTTTTGGATTTACCTGTCTCCTCCTTGCCTCATCAACCTTCTTCTTATAATAACAATCTCTCTGTATATGACCCGTTTTTCCACAATAATAACATTTCTTTTCATAATGATTTGCAAGCATACCTTTATGAGAATGGGGATTCTTCTGTGATGTTCCTCCTTTTTGCTTTGATTACTGTTGTGATTGCCTTCCTTTAGATAGTCATCATTTTGCCACCAGCACGAGATCGTCACTTTGGGGGTTCAGATTCAGGTTCTGTCGTCGGTCTTCCTCTTGCTGCAAGATTGCAGTGAGATCATCGAACGTGGGTGCTTTCTCCCTTACTGAGACTCTAGTGATGAAGGTTTGGAAATCATCACGCATCCCATTCATTGTAATTGCAACAAGATCTTCATTAGCCACCACCACTCCAATGGCCCCCAATCCATCTTTAACATCCTTAATTCGCGCAACAAATGTAGTAGCAGACTCCCTTTCGTCCATCCTCATTGAAAATAGCTTGCTTTTCAGAGCCAAAGCTCTGTTTGTATTCTGGGTCTCATAGAGATTTTTGATTTTTGTCCAGATCTCGGCGGATGTTTTACAGTCTTTGATGCGCGCAATAACATTGTCTTTCACAGACATCTTCAACAGGACTTTGGCCTTTTTTTCTCGTTTTTCCCAGTCTTCCTTCTGTGTGGTTGTGGTCGGTTCTGCTCGTCGCCAGTCACTATAGCCCAAGCATTCGCACCTTCGAGCAGAGTCTGGAACTTAAAATTCCAACTTATGAAGTTAGACCAGTTGAGTTTACCGGACTCGTTAAGGTAAGATTCCATCGTATTACTCATTGTGAATCTACTTAACAAAAAAGAAATACCTGTCAGATCGATTCTGTCACCTCTGCCACCGATCTGCAGTGTCTGGCACTCTCGCTCCAATGAGCAACTTCGGCATTTCCAACACAGCCGAAATAATGATCTGATCACAATTGATCCGATCCACCTCTCCCGGATTTGATCTGCCACTTCGCCGATCCTGCTCTCCTTGCAGATCGCCAAGCGAAGTCGAGGTTTCCTGCAGATCTCCTCTGGCGCTTTCCCGATCTGTATTTCCTAGACGGATCTGCAACTCCGCCGATCTGCACTGTTTGCAAACCGCCAAACTAAGTTCACACTGTTCGCAGATCTCCCTGGCGCTACCCCGAGCGAAAAATCCGCGCTAATTAAAAAACGCTTAGAGTAATTTAATTGGCGCGACTTTCTCGGTAAAATCTGCGCTTAGCGCAATTTATCCATCAAACTTTGCGCTTTAGCGTGATTTATCCCTCAAAATCCGTGCTAATTCCTCTTCTGGCACGACTGTAAGCGCAAAATCCGCGCTAATCGGCTTTTCTACTCAGAAAAAAAAATTTCTGAGTCCGAGCCAGCTGTTCTGCAGTCCACCTGCTCAATCGAGCACAGAGCTCTCGTGTACACACAACCACAAAGGCACTTCAAGCCACACAGGCAATTCCTCCACACAGGCAAGCTAGCTACTAGAGGCACTTCAGCCTCACAGGTGACAAAAGACCAGGCTCACTCAATCTGAGCTCTGATACCAAGATAAAATGTGAACAGAATTGAAAAGAAAGAGATGTAGCTCTCAGTTGTGGCCTGCACCTGGATACTACACTCACAAAACTTAAGAGATCACTCTCGTCCACTCTATATCCTTAATCAATCAAAGATTACATCATTAAATACAATACTAGGAAATAGGAAGTTGCACCCAGAACCCATAACTATAGGAACTAATCCTAAACTAGGGAGAAAGTTACAACAATGTAACCATTTTCTCCATTAATATCAAAATAATATTAATTATTCTCAACTTCTACTGCCTACTATTGTTCTGCTGATGTCTTCGCAGCCTCCCGTGCCTCCTACGCCTTTGCTACTGCTGCCTATTTTCTTCTCTTCTCGGCCAACTGTGCCACCCGTAGTTTTGCCTCCTCCTTCTTTTTCTGTGCAGCAAACTTATCTGCTTCCACCACAGAGATGGCTCGAGCATGCCACTCCAGTGGCCACAACTCAAGTATGTTGAAGATAACATCATCCATGGCCAGGTAGGGTAGTTCATTCCACTTCTTTGTGGGGCCCTTGCGCGCTCTGATGTAGACGTGATGGAATTCCACCTTAAAGTTCTCAAAGCTTTGTAAGCTATTATAAACAGTGGTCGATAACTGTGGCTTACAGTTAATCCCCATTCTGATGTTCATCTCCATGAACACCAAGAATATTTTACTGTCTCAGATCCTGTGTATGTCTTTAGTGGCCCACAATGAAGCATACTTCGTGGCCTCCAGGAGATCCCTCACAATTGGGGGGAACTGGCTGTCCATAGGCAATTCCCCAGCCACCAGCACTATGGACAGTAGAAGCCATGCATAGTGGAAGGATTTCCCCTGTTCATGTGCCTCGTGTCAATTCTCCAGGAACTCTTGGCACAAGTATTCAGACCAGTTAAACTGGACCCCCTAAGCACACTGCTGGGCAAGTGCAACCACCAGCACGGGCACCTCATTCACGTGACACTTCCACATGACCTTACCCGCCAGTATCTGAGTCGCGACTTTGACTACCTTGTTGTTGACACTGGAGATCACGTAGCCCCTATTTTTCTTCTCGAGCTTATATTTCATTTTCATGGCCTCTGCAATGGCCAAATCACTGCCTTTACCCTTCGAAATGTCTTCTGGGTCTTCCCCTTTACAAGGGAGTCATGTAATTCTATGGATCGGGTGGTCCGTGATGGGGATGGGCTCCTCCAGCCACAAACTCCCATCATGCACCAGGAAGAGAAGTTGCCTGATGACGAAGATAGCCACTGGGGCACGATGGTAATGTGACACCCAGAGTAGGTTCAACAACCCTGCCTTTTCGACGCCACACAACCACTTGCGTGACTCGAACTATACGACTCCTGCCACGGTGTTTTTCTTTGGCTTCATGAGCTGCACGATCACCAAGTGAGGGAATTTCTCATGGTCAATGAGATCCCAATCTTCAAGCTTCAAACTCGTCACCCATCCCAGTTGCACTCCTTCGAAAATGATATCATCGAGTAGCAGTAGAGTCTGTAGAGAGCTTTTACTCTCATTGATATCCTTGGGAACCTTCACCTTCCCCTTTTGTGGAGGAACATAAGTGGGCATCCTAGTTAGAGGGTCTACACCCTTGGTCTCTTTCTCCATGTCTTCATCCTCCTCTTCTATCAGGATGTCCTCAAGGTCTTTCTCCTCCTCATCTGTTTCCAAATTAATTGCTTTCTGCTTTTCTTCCATGGTCAATTTCGTTCGTAGCGGGTTTCAAGGGGACATGCGCACCAGAATCATGGGCTGCTTATATTTCTTAGGTCTCGGCATGCATGGTGATTTAGGGATTTTCGCAACTATCCTGATGCTCTTAGGGGCCTCTTCTAGTATCATGGCCTGCGCAGCCTCTTCAGTGGTCATTTCTTGAATTTCTCTGGCTTCTTTAGGCGCTGCCATTTTGTTTGTCTAGAAATCTCCCAACTGCTCAACTGGGTGCTCAAACAATGCTCTCAATAGGTTAAATAGGTCTTGGTTTAGAATACTCTGGGTGCACAACAGCTCAATTCTCAAATGACCAAGTGTTGTTTGTTGGGCAGCCCTTTGTAATTTATAGTGCCTTTTGAATTCATGTTCGACCGTTGCCCCCAAATCTGGTCCACTAATGCTCCCTTGGTAGTAGATTTTCCAAAATCTTACCCATAAAGCTCGCCTTAAATTCCTATCACCCAATCCATTTGGTCTCAAACCAAGCATCACATCATGAATAGTGACTATAATGATCACTTTCTAGGCAACCCGCATGGTAGCACAGCTACCCTTGTGCTGTCGTAGACCCTGTGACACTTCACTCCTGTGCGTAACCCTGACATCGCACAGCTCTCAGGCATATTAGTTTATAGTCCTACACCTCCCTTCAACTACCTGGAGTGATAATATTGTGCTTCCCACAGCTAGTCAGGTGGTTGCACCACTTGTATATGGTTTTGACTGACTATCACTTACATTTTCTAGGAAAAGTCCACCTTTTAACTTTAATACCTGCTTCGCGCCACTATCTGTGATCCCCTTAGTAATACACGGTCCAATCCAATGCATCAAACTAATCAACTCTCAGTGGTAGTCTCCAAATTTATCATTGTAATCACGCACATCCTGTTGTATCACCATAGCCTTTTTATCAAGAAAATCCCTTTTTATTCCTTCCTCAAGATTTATGACTTCTTTCGCCATAGCACTTTCCTCCCTCAAGCAAACTTTTTCCTTCATAAGTTGTTGGAGCCTAATATCACCCTGTTGGATCTCTTCCTCAGGTCCCAAGCATTCCTCTTCTTTCAACTGTGTGATCCCTGCCTTTAAGGCTTCGTAATCCATCATATCTGTGGCCACTATTATGTGCGAACTAGGCATGATATATTTCAGCGATATTTCAATGTTTGCTTCATAAACCAACCTAGAAGGCATTTGTTCCATCAATTTCTTGCACATCACCCTATAAGCCCATATGACTGTTGGTACGCAAGTCCCATTCACTTCGCTGCGTATTACATACCTTGTTTAGTACTTTGCACACTTTATCAAAGGCTTCTACATGGATAACCTTCTGCACACTCATTCTTTCCACATTCTGTCATTCCAATTTGAGGATTCATTCGCACATTTGCCCCCCCAACACAAGCTTATTGATCGTATTTCCCATTGCAAAGTTCATGTGCATCTACATAGGTCATTTATCATATACCTGTACCCACCTGGACAGATGCACGGGTGGACTATCCTGACCATTGTATCTACCCGCCGACCACCATATAGGTTTCCCAAACCATGTGTGCATCATCCTCCTACAGGTGCACCAGTCATGAAAGTTTCCTTTCTGCATATCTTATCACCTCGTGGGTGTAGCGCGCAGTACCCAATTGAAGGCTTTGAAATGTTTTTTTTCCAACACCTCCCTCTCAAATTGGTCCAAGAAAGCATCTACCTCACCTAATCCATCATAAGTAGGTAAATCCCTCATTTATGTTGATATGTGGCATGACGATCTTGTCATCATGTTACAATTCAGTGTGGTTACCTCGTGTAACCAGTTCTTCCATCACTCTATCTCCTCATTTGAATCTGAAGTATAGGATCTTTCACGCTCCCATGAAATTCATCCATCCATGGTAGGATTTACACAGTCTTGCTCCCACGTAGTTATCTTGTAGATGTAGTCCAAATCGTCGTCACTTTCATAATCGTGCATTGGCTATGTGTAGCATGATCGATTAGTAGGGTCTAAGGGTATGACTATGAGCAGCGACTTCTTCTCAAAAACCATCTTGCACTTATTTAGATTAATCACCCCATTCATGTTAGTGGACCATTCAATTCCTAAGAGCGCAGGGTAGGGATTGTTTTCATCAACAATATTTATCATCTCAAAGTCAGCTAGTGCACTCGCTCCCTCAATGTCCACTATGATTCCCTACAATCACCCCAGGAGTATTATCTTTTGCTGGTTTGCCATGCGTAGTTGAATAGGAGACCACTATAGCATAGGCCTCCCCATGTGCACCCATGTCTGATTTGGCAGAACGTTCGCATCTGACCCTAAATCTAGAATTACATGGTTCATTTCATATTCTCCAATCTACGCAATTAACCTCATTTCTCTTCCTATTCTTGTATTGTGCTTTCCAATCTTTTGGATTATGTGAGGTTCTCCTGGTGCGGTCCGCTCGCATCTGTTAATGAGTTCCTATAATCCCTTTACAACCTTATTGTTGCGCAGTAACTTCATACATGTTTCCAAGAACATTGTAAGCATCGATGGGTCCATTTCTGGCTCCGATCTATCTTTGCTTCTTGAAGTGGAGGCATCAGCGAAGCTCTTCTTAGGTTCCATAAAAGTTTCTCGAGTGCCCTCCAAATCAAAATCTGCTTCCTTCATAGGAGCTCTATGAACCCAAGTACTTTCTTTGAGCTATTTTCCTTTATCATCTCCCCTCGTAATTCCACTTCAGAGCACAATCTTCACATTTCGTTCTTCCTCACGTGGCTGAGACCTCATCATTTGTAGGTTTTGAGTCTGGGGAGGTGCGCTCCCTTGTCGTGTATCCTAGCTATCAGTGTAGGACAATATTTCATCTCATGATCAAACAAGGTACAGTACAAGCATGATGGACGCGTTGGATTCATACAATCGCGGGCATAATGTCCTGGCCCTCCGCAATTGTAGCATATTAGTTGTCTGCAACCTCTTCTAGGTCTTCCTCCACCTCACCCTCGTCTACACCCCTGGAATCTTGTTTGCACCATCCCTGTGCCCTAGTCTAGGGGCTGTGTTTCAACTTGAACCCTATAGGTGGGGGTTCTATCCATCATCAGCTCATAACTTCTACATGTGCACTCATCGTGTCCCACAGATCTACAGAAATTACAGAACAATTGTTGCTAATTCTGCGTGTACTTCTGCAACAAATGACAGTTGTCTATAGCATGCTTTCCTCCTATTTGACAAATCGCGCATCACAGGGCAGGTGGCGTGCTCGGTCCTGCTTGTGCTTCCGATCTTAATGACATTGGTCCTCCTCCCGCGAGGTAGTTTGCGAACACTGGGCAGTGGTCTTTGTCATGGCCCTGACCCTTGCATTTCATGCATCACACTTCTTCACACACTTCTAGTTGAGCTATCCTATCGTATTTTAGACTCTGCATCTCAAGGCATAAGTTTTTCAACTGCACGTGGATTTGTTGAACTCCCAAGTTAGGATCTTTTATTGGGTTCTCATGCAGCATCATCACAATTTCTAAAGCTTTTACCTGAGTTGTTAACCTCTGCTGTGACAATGTGTTCCTCAAATTTGGTGTTCGCGATCCTACAAACCATCTACAGTGTTTTCCATCCATCAAAGTCATATTAGCTTCGTGAATCATACACTTCAGCCTCTGATCCAGCTCCCACGGAGTCTCACTTGGTAGCATCGTGATATCCTTGAACCCAATGATCGACTGTGCCTCTAACTTTGGTCTGATGAATTCTTTAGTTAGTGCAACTTGGATAGACACGATTCCTGCAGTTGGATTATCACTTGAGTGCTTAATTTGCCAGGTCAGTGCACGATCCTACAGAGCGCTAACCAACATTTCTTTCTTGATATTATCATCTATAAGTCCCTACACTTCCCATATGGCCTTTACAACAAACCAAAACTGGTTCCAATCTTCATTTCCCAATCCTTTGAACACAGACAACTTTATCATACTGGCCATGTTAAAACACGGTGGTGGTGGAGGTGGTACGGGTGAAGATGGAGGTGATGGTGGTGAAACTGGTAGTGGTGTGGGTGGAGGTGGTATGCACGGAATCCTATACCTTATCAAATAGATTGCACTTCACGGAGAGGCCCTTGTGAGCTCTTCCTCGTCCCCTCATGGAGGTGAAATCAAGGGGCTAGTCTCTAGTCCTACACTTCCTTCGTTTTTGTAAATTCTCCCACTTGGTGTAGCCCCGAACATCAATGCAACTGCATAATCTTCTTTTCGCACAATATCATTTTAATCCAAGTGTTCAGAGACTTTACGTACTTACCTCGCAGTCCTTTGAGAAAGCGTCGCTTTGCCTCACTATAGCTGACTGAAGTGTCTACCATGAACTCAGTAATGAATCCTCCTATAATTCAATTGAACCAGTGATCAACGGCACGCGCGATCTTATCCTATGATGCTTCCAATCCGTACACCAACTCTGGGGTCCACATAATAGGACCATCGAGCTTCCACCTTCCTTGGCTATCTACTAGCTTCGTGATCCACTCGTATAGCTTAGTACAGAAAGATGCAAAGGAAATTTCATGGATCTCTTTGTATAGGTAGCACTCTAACCACTCTTCCCTCAATATTCACGGATTCTTATTTTCTTGCACTACGAACTCGTGAATTCTCCTATCCAACCAACCTTCAATTAGTTGGATTCCAGTGATACGACATCAGACATCTCTATGCAGATTCCAGTCCTGGCAATGGAACCATTTGTTGGCTTGATGGGGCCTTGTTATCGGGAAAAATACTATCCATTCAAAGCTGTTAGTCCCACTAAGATGGGTGGCTATCTTAGAAACAAACAAACCAAAGTTACTTGTGTTTTCCTTTATGAGATATTGATGAGAGATAAGCAGAGAGTACCAACCTCAGTCTTTCGCTAGTCTCCTTGCTTGTTTCCTCTCCATTGATAAAGCTTTTGCCACTCCTTTCTCACTTGTCCCACTTCAAAGAACACCTGTAGAGTCAAAGCAACAAAATACCATCAAATAATAGAGATCTATAACCATAAACAATATAGGATCAGATGTACATTAACCATACAAATGCATACACAAATACAAGATTAAGAGATATACAAGTATATGGAGGAAAACTCAAATAGCTTTATTCATAGAAGTAGTAGAAGAGAGGATTACAACCAAGCTGTCTAATCCAGTGCCATCCTCCCAGCATGAAAACCCTCTTCACCTCATGAAAAGCTAGATCACCCAACAATACAATGTCTCAAGCAGAAACCAATAGCATTTCCTTACAAATTACAAAGTTCCAGCCTCTGGATCTCTAGGATGAGGGATCCATATATAGATATTTGCAGGTGGGTGAGTTAGCTTTTGGGATTTTTATTAGTGTCATTTCTCTGATAGTTCTTGGTTCCACTTGGAGATTTCATGATTTCTTACTCATACCTGGGCGAATTCAGAGAGGCAAGTGTCAAATGAACAGTTTCTAGAAGATTCTCTGGGTTTCCACCTAGCAAACTACCTCTACCATTTGTCTGCTCTCACTCATCGCACCCTACAAAAGGGATTTTTAGTATGCATCGCACCCTCTGTGTGTAACAAGTGAGATGCTTCACACCCTCAGCATGGAGCAGTTTGTATGGTCCAGTTTTGACCCGTTCTGAGCAGTTGTTTAGGGAGAAATTCTGGGAAATGATGTAATCAGTTGACCTTGTTCGTTTAGGGTATGAAACAACACTTTTAGGGGCTTAGAAGCCATTGTTTTATGGACATATGTGATTGGGTTACCATGCCCAAATATTTCTATAACACTTGCCCCCTAAAACATGAGGTCGTAAATCTTCTGATGTCGGGTGAAATGCTTTATCATGAGGATCCAAGGTTTTTCGAACTGGAAGGTGACCTGTAATAAGATACAATACAATAAATTATCTTCATAAAATTTTCATCATCTAGCTGAGGCGAGCATTCCCATGCTTAGCTTTATAAATTCATTCTCATGTACATAGGACACACAATCGTCTGTGTGGCAGACTGATGATTTTGGTAGAGCCATCATCCCTTAGCTTGGATGATTATCTGTGCAGCTATGATGTACATTTGATGTCTTTTCCTGAATATATCATAGCCTAGATGGATGAAACTAGATCCGAGGTCTTCAAACTCATTCAATCTTCGCCCGAAGTTCAAGTTGATCCATGTGGAAAGATGTTTTGGTGTCGAACATGGAAGGACATCACCTGATTACCAGCCAATGATGTAAGCTGTTAACAGTTGCAAGAGGAATCACCAATAATGATAATGACCCTCAAGGTACTGTAATACAGTTCACATGGTGTGAATGCATGAGTCGATGTCGAACACCATGCAAAATATTTCAATTGAAGGCCATTGATGTAAACCTGTCGCCGAAAGTGAGAAACTTGCCATTGAGGCATGCAAACTTCAAAGTACTAAAAGGGTTGTTCCTAAGTCAACTTCTTAGATAATGAGTTGATGTTGACAAGAAGTGATCCGTCATAGGAGGGCCTTAATGAATCCCACATCTATGACACGAAATGGAGCAAATGATTTTGTGGAGGTGAAAACGATTTGATGATACTGTTAGAGCCTAGATTTACCTCAGGCTGAAAAGGTAAGCTTCTAGGTCCACATCAAACCATGCTCTGCCTCATAGCTAGCCCTACGAGGACAGGAGAGGGCTCTCTCCGGGTCAATCTCAGCAAAAGATAATCAGATGGGCTTGAGATGACTGATATAAAAGCTAAATTTAGGCTAGATATGAAGTGCAAGGATTTGATTTGATTTTTGGGAGATTTTGTTGGAAAAAGGGAAAGGCAAATTTGGGTTTGGGGATGACGCCAAATTTTTGCAGAGTTCCAGTTGGGGCAAGGTAGGCAGTAGTTTTGATGCTTTATATTAAATGAATGGATAGAAAAGACTGCTAAGGACCTGAAGAGGGCAAGAGGATGCAAGAATCCTATCCAAACAGATGAAAACATGTAAAACTAAACAAATTTTAAGGCAGAGCACAATAAGCCAATGAATTCTACCTTTGTCGCTCAATTTATTTAATTTTAGAAGCAAAGAGAAGGGAAATGGCATACATGAAACATCAATGAACTTACAATTTACATGAAGAAAAAAAACATCAAAACACAGAGCCACATGGATCCCAACAAGTGCTGCAAAACCCTGGTCTTTCCTCTGCCAAAAATGCAGAAATCAAATGTACAATGGAGTGCCATGACGATCCCAAGAGTCCAACCCTGAAAATGACTCAGAAAATACATGATATAGACCATCCTAACCCTTTCCCATACATCTAGGGGTCGATCTCATCATTATAGGAGCTGTTATAACCATATATAAATAAGGAACTGAAAAATAGGCAATGAAACAACTTGCCTCTATATGCTAGGAAACTGATTGATTCACTCACATTTCACCTTTTGGTGAATGAATCCACTAATACAAGTAAAAATGTGCCAAAATTACATCATGGTAATGAAATTACATCAATTTAGATCAAGAGTAACATCAAAAAGTGAAACTAGTCAAAACTGGCTGAAATTCTGAGTTCAAGAGTGAAAAATAGGCCAAAATTCTCTATGCGTCGCGCACAAAATCTCTATGCGTAACACAACTTTGGAGCTGATTGTGAGGCCCTTCACAAAGTCAAAATCGATTCCATGATAGCTTGTTGGAAAGCCCTGCCTGTTTACTTTCCAACCCAAGTGGAATTTCTAGATTTGGATGTCATTAGCCCCTCCAAAACTTCCATCTCCCAAGACTACTTCTTGTGGGTGCAAAAGGTGGCAGAGAGGCCATTTTTAGGGTGTTTTTGACCCTTTAGGCAACCCAAAACTTGATGAAATCCTTAGGTAATCCATGAGCATGCATAACATTTGATGAAAAATCTAAAAATGTAAAGTTTTCCTCCTGCAGAGCTACAAATTATAAGCGCGCGCCAAGTGGCGCTACGCATTGGGTGAAAAAACCTACTTTGAAACCAAAAAATATTCAAAATTGACAAAATTTTCTCCAAATTTGTTGAAATTTGGACTCAAGGTCTATCATTAAGTATCATTCTTAGCCAAAGAAGCTTCAGCCAAGATTCAGAGTTTATCATCCCCTTTGCGTCATTTTAGTGCTCTCTTTAGTCTTGCCTTCATGATTTTGATCCTTGCTTTGCAAACATGAGTTCATGCCCAATAATGAGTTTTCATGTGCCTGAGCATATCCTTGTCCTTGTTTGCCTTTTCCAATAGCTTCTCAAGATGAATGTTGATCCTCTCAAGCCAAGATATCTGATCGGCGTTGATCTCTTACTCACGCGAAGTGAGCTCCACCCTCCTCCTTTGGCTAGCCTGACAGTTCCTCCGAATTTTTTGTAATTCCATCACTGTATGTTGATCCTCCAACTGTTTATTTTTCTACTCCAAATACTTTATGACCCATTGATATCTCTACAACTTGTCGGTCAATGCATCTATCTTGGCCTTCTGCTCCTGAATAATCTCCCTCAGCTTTGAGCTAGGCGAGCTCACATCATCATCAATGAGGATGAAATCAGTGTCTTGGCCTCCTAAAGGGCCCTCATCCTGCATAGGCTTCTTTCCTTTGTCTTGTACCTGTACCTGTGTTGCTGATGACAAAAATTAAACCCATTCCACCTAGGTGGAGATAGTACTCATCGAGCTGCTGCAAACAATCCTCTCATGCCTCTCTGATAGGTGACATATGTTGACATGCTATTAGTTTCCGCCTCCTGACCTCCATACTGATGTGAAGGTTCATCCACATCATGGACCACCTCTTGATGAGCTGCTGATGCTATGAAAAACTCACAAGAAATGAAGTCTTCCCATGTGATACCTTGCAAACCAAGCTGATGTACAACAATGATCTTGATGAGCGCATAGTGGTAAATGTTATTGCACTGCTGTTCAAGAGTCTTCTTCTGCACAAGAGTAGTCATCCCCTCCATGTTTCGGCACATGAAATATGGAATGTTCATCATCTTTACTCTCATGAAATGCATCAATAACCTGATATGGTATGCATAGAGGCATGAGAAGCGGCCTTCACAACTGAAATATCTGATAATGGGTCTCATCAACAGCGCATAGGATTCTTTCAAAAACCGAAATGGGAACACCCTGCTGAGTTGTCTCACATAGCTAGGCCTGATATATGGTTCATAATGTACTCTGTCTACCTACTGCCTTTTGTTCCATTCCTCACCTACATTCGGTATTCCTGCTGCTTGAGAAATGGTTTCTGGTGTCAAGGTGAAATTTACACCAGCAAGAGTTACCTGACCATCATGCAAATGTAAAACAAACAACCGAGCCAACTCCTAATGATATTGAGTCTAAGCAATCATCTCACAATACTAAAAACATGACTATTGTTGGAAACATGCCATCGCAAGTGGGTAGGCCTGCAATTGAGTCAATGAGGTGGGCTCTTCTCTGACATGGCTGCCACCCTTACGAGGCCTTCTCGGTACATTAAGCTCTGTGGTAGAATCACTGTCTTGTCCATATGATGAATCAGTCTCCGTCATGGTGCTACAATGTATATAACAAATTGTATGCTTGATTGGTTTGAAAATGAGAAATATGTGTTTGTTTTCAATGCCAAATATGCCAAAGAGTAATAAGGAACTGTGAGGAATATGGGGCAGTGGGAAAAGTGGATGGTGGAGTTTGTCAAGTGAAATTTGAAATGTGTTAACAGTCATTTGACTATGTTTAGGGATGTCGGGTTTGGGAATTTGTTACAAATGATATGGGAGAGGGAAAATGATAGGAAATGGTAGGATTTAGGATAGGGAAAATGGGAAGAAGGGATATGAGTAGTTTGGGAGGTTAGGGCATAAGGGATTGGCTATAATGATAGAATTATGAAAGGGAAAGGATCACAAGTGGGAAAGGAGACTTGGCACCAAAATTACAATTTCAAAGCACGAATTTCAAAACCCAAAGGAGCAGATTTTGATATAAATATAGGGTTTATATTTTCAAACTTTAAACCTTCAAATCTTCCCTCCAAACAATACCCAACACAAGCTAAATTCAATGTCAAGAACTCTCAAACTTACTTGGGGCAGAAGAAATGGAGTTGTTTGGCTTTTGATGAAAGCAGTGATGATTTTTTGCTTGTCGGCCCTGTGCGCCGTGCACGCAACCCAGTGCACCATGCTAGCTGTATGTGCTGCGCACATTCAAATTAACACGGTGAATAGTGGCTCTATACGCCGTGACCGCCCGGTGCATCGCGACCTCCACCCAATGCACCGTGCACACTCCAACACACAGTCTTGGCTTTCAAAACACAGCTTTGCTCTTTCCCAACTTAAGTCAACTTCAATTGATCTCTTGGCATACCAATGGGTGTTTCAAACGATGAAAATATCTTATATAGTGATGGGTTTGATTTTTGTTTCTCAAAAACCCACTTTCTCATGTTTTAGTTTTGGCACTTTTCTCATTTTAATACAACTCTGTTTTTGTTTCCACTTGATTTTTTGAGCTGAATGATGAAACTCTTGGCAATTTTTTGTAGGGATGATGGCATTGGATTTCAGCAAAGGATAACTAGGGCTGCATCTGAAATATCCAAGAACTAAAAATTTTGAAATTTACATGGAAAATTATTACAAAGGATGAAATGTCGAATTTTCTTCAAAACAGAGTTTTGAAGAAAAGTCATAGTCCAGGAAAAGACGATGAATTTTTTTTAAATAAAAACTTCTTTAGAACCTCCCTTTGGCCTCCTGGGATTATTGGACACTTTGAAGACAAAATTTTCGAAACCCTAGACCTAATGACAGAAATGACTCTTGGCTGACCAAAAGACTATCCATAATGACTATAAAATTGCTTTTGATGAGCTTTAATGATCAGACACAAACCAACAGTTACATGACATGAGGAAGTATGGAGATAAGACCCTTTTGTCAAAAGATTGATGCTCCTAATGGAATGCAGATGATCGAGCGAAATGAGACACCTAAAATGAAATGCAACAAAATAGGTTTTGATCTCTGACAGAGGGCTGAATAGACCGACTCTAACATTGGCTCCAATGGGGATGGTAGCTCCTTGGAGGTGCCAAGAACTACAGATTTCTGGGAGAGTAGGCAGTGCCTTCGTCCATTGGGCTATGGAGTCCGTTATTTTGAGAAATCTACATGATATTATTGATTCAATATATTAACTGGAAATTGACTCAAACTGACTCAATTTTTTAAAATTAAAATGACTGAAAGACGAATCAACACACTCAAACCAAAGCTAAGATCACTCTTCAGAATTATAGCCTTCACTTCGGGCCCCAAACTGAAGAAAAGATCACAGAACACTCTAGCAATGAAACTTAAATAAAATGATATATACAGTAACAATGTAAATAGTAGAATACTTCTCAGAAATGGTACCGCTTGAGCAGCTGACCATTGACCGGCCCTCCTGGACAATCTTCCCCGTTCATCTCCTTCAGAAGAAAGGCATTCTGACCACGATATGTAGCAATTTTAAAGGGTCCTTTCCAGATATTTTTGAACTTACCATGTTTACCATTTTCCTCATTCCTTGCATCCCACTTCAGCACCACATCATCCAACTGAAATTTATCCACCTTTGCTTTTCTGTCATAAATTTTCTTAATTCTTTCCTACAGCTTGAACATGTTTTGAAAAACTTCTTCTCTTGTCTGTTGCAAATGGATCATTTGATTTAGTCTTCTCTGCATATGATCGTCTTCACTACCAGCCTCCTGAAGAAGTTTGACTACCGGAGCTGCGAGAGAGGTAGGAAACATTGTATCCACAACTAGCTCAAAGGGGGACATACCAATGGATTTCTTTTGACTCACTCGATCTGCCCAAAGTGCATTGACCAACTTCTTATGCCAACTTTTCTTGTTCATTTCCAACAACTTTTTAATGATGTTAACCAAAGACTTGTTAGAAGACTTTGCCAATCCGTTGCCTTGCAGATCATAGGCAGTTGAATGTCCCAAAATGATTTTATACTTGTTACAAAACTCAATCATCCTTTTTGATTTGAAAGCTGCTGCATTATCAGTGATTAACTTATTCAGGCGACCAAAAAAAGAAAAAATGTTATTCTCAAGGAATGAAATTATTACCACATCCATAGCTTGTCTGGTGGGAATTGCTTCGATCCATTTCGTGAAATAATCTGTTGCCATGAGGATCCACCTATGCTGACCTGAAGAAGCAGGATGAATTTCACCAATGAAATCCAACCCCCACTACTGAGAAGGGGCACTCACCTCAATGGGCTTAAGCAGCAAAGGTTGTAATTTCTTCCTTCCTTCAAAAATTTGACATTATGACAGCTCTTGACAACCTTATATACATCAGCAAACAATGTCGACCAATAGTATCCCGCCCTCAGAATTTTATTTGCCGTTGTTTTCCAAAAAAGGTGACTGCCACAATCTCCTTTATGGAAATCCTCCATGACCTGCTTCGCTTCTTCTTCCACCAAACAATTAAACAAAACACCACCAGGATCTTTCCAATAAAGTGCATAATTCAAAATACAAAACTTAGCAGCCTTTAACTTGAGAGTTCTACTTTTGTTTCTAGCCATGTCGGGTGGTGGTGACAAATTCTGAAGCACATATATAATATCTGAATACCACGGAGAAAAAACAAATATTTCAGATATCTGAATTGACAAACCTTCTTCATTCTCATCGGACATAGCAGCGATCAGGTTGATGTCTAAGGCGTGCAAATTCGATTCAGCCATTAACTTCACCAATCCCTGTCCTTTGACAAGCTTTGTGGGCTTTATTTCAACATCATACTCCAAAAAAGCAGCAATCCACTTGTCTCGTCTTGCTTCTGGACCTGTTTGTATCAAAACATCTTTGACAGCAGTGTTAGGAACATAAGCCAAAATATGAGAATGCAAAATATATACCAGAAAATCCTTCAATTATTTCACAAGTGCAAGGGCTTGCTTTTCAATGATGTTGTACTTCAAGGCTGCATCTCTTAAAGTTCAGCTAAGGAAAGCAATTGGTCTTTCATGCTCATCTTTTTTCTGCATTAATACAACTGCCATAGTATGCTCCGAAGCAAATGAAAACAATATAAAATCTTGAGTGTAATCCGGGCTAATTAGAAACAGAGCTGAAGAAAGAGCCAATTTTACTAAATTGAAAGATTTTATAGCCTCTTTCGTCGACTTCACTTGGCTGCCCTTCTTGAGCATGTTTGTAATCTCTCTTAGGTGTTCAGCAATATTAGGCACAAAGCGGCGTAAAAAATTCATCTTACTATTAAAAGATTGTATCTCCTTCTTGTTCTGGGGAAAGTCAATTTGCTAAATCACCTCTAAACATGCTGGATCAATACAAATGCCATCTTTTGAAATAATGTGTCCAAGTAGTTTGCCCTCATCCATGGCAAACAAGATCTTCTTTGGATTCAGCGACACACCATATTTTTTGCACTTTTGAAAGACAATTTTCAAATGATACATGTGTTCTTCATCTGAATTGGAAAACACCGTCAAATCGTCAAGGTACACAACCAAAAAGACATCCTTCTCATTTGCGAGAGCCATATCCATTGCCCGCTGAAATACGACACCTGCGTTCTTCAAACCGAAAGGCATTTTAGCGTAATGAAAAGTCCCCCAGGGAGTCATGAATGTTGTTTTGTCTCGGTCATCTTCATGGACCAAAATTTGGTTATATCCAGAATAACCATCGAGTAGTGACATACGAGATGCTCCAACTACTCGCTGAAGTATATGATCCATTTTTGGCAACGGATAATTATCCTTCAATGAAAGTTTATTGAGATTCCTAAAATCGATGCACAAACGAATCTCACCTGTCTTCTTTCGTACAGGCACTAAATTAGAGATACAATCAGAAAATCTAATGGGAACGATGATTCCTAATTTTTACAACCTGTTTACCTCCTTCTCAATTGATGGCAGCAGTTTTGGAATTAGCCTTCCCAACATCTGTCTGAAAGGTTTCTAATTAGGCTTGATAGGGATGGTGTGCTGAATTATATTGGTATCATATGTCTTCAAGTCGGAATAGTCCCAAGCAAACACATTTGCAAATGATGACAACAAACTGATATATTTGGCCTTTATCTTTTGTGGCAATGCTTTGGACAGTTTTACCATTTTTGGAGTTTCAGCTGTCCCAATATTCACCTCTTCAACTCCTTTCTCTATTTGCTGCAATGTTGGTTTGCGGGCTACATCATCTTGATCAAAGAGTTATTCTAAACGTATCAAGCCTTTAGGAATAATATTATCCTTTAGTTGCAACACTTCCATTTGATTGATCTGCACATCATTTTTAACATCATCATGTTCTATATCAATTGAGGCATCTTTGAACTTACCTTTGTTTTGCAGAAAATCATCAATCTCCTTGTCATCTTGGAAAACTTGCCAATATTTCTGATTGTCTAGGATAGTTGGACGATGCTTCACATGGATTTTGAATTTATTACTTGAGATCATTCGAATCTTCAAATTACTCGCTACCTTAGCAAGTGCATCTGCAATGCTATTTTGAATATGAGGCACACACGTCAAGGTATAATCTGAAAACAACTTTAGGATATCTAGGACTGCATTCCAATAAGCCCGCATTTGAGGATGTTTTGCTTAATATTCACCTTTAACTTGCTTAATCACCAATTTGGAGTCGCCATATACTGTAATCCTCTTAGCGTTCAACTTTCTTAGAATTTTTAGGCCAGCAATCAAAGCTTCGTACGCAGCCTCATTGTTCGAACAATCAAAAGCTAGCTTGTAAGAACATACCCGCACATTACTAGGCACTTTGTTCGGAGTGGAAAAAGGACTGCGTACCCGAATACCAATTCCAGCACCATCATTTCCCACTGCACCATCAAAATCCATGGTCCACAAACCCTCTTCATCTTCTTCTAAGTGCTGAAACTCTGTTAGCTCTGTTTTTTTTGCTTGTTGTCCATTATCTTTAGCTGATTACTCAATGGTATTTTCCTGTTCTTGTCCTTCTTTCTTCAAAACTTCTCTGAAATTCTCTCCTATGTCTGAAATATCATCTGCTTCAACTAATTGACTATCTATCTCATTGAATCTATCTGAATACAAAACAAAAGACTCTAAATATGTATGTACATAATTAATCAGATGATTAATCGATTTCTCCTTGCTTGTAATCATGTATTTCATATTTTGTTCCCTATACAGTTTTCTCATTTGGCCAAACATAGGAATCGTTGCATAGGAGAAATATAGTTGTAATATCCCTTTCAATTTTGCTCCCCATGACCTGGAAAGAAGTATACCAAATCTGGGAGGAATGTCTGCCACAACAACATCCATCAAAACATTTTTTGTTGGAATCTAATCCAAATTTACAACCAAGTCTTTAATGAGCCCAATACATCTCACTCTGCTTGAATTAAATGAATAAAGATCATGATATTTCCTAGTGATGTTCAACCCCAACTTCTCCATGATAGCCTTCCGCATAAGATTGTGGGAAGTGCCGGAATCAAACATGGCATTATGTAACACAAACTCATGCAATCTCAGACTGATATAAAAAGGTGGCACATCACTGTTTGGAGACTCACCATTCAATGCTAGTCCAAAAATCAGTTCAGGTTGATCATCTTCCACACTCACCATATCAGACATTGGGTCAAAGTTCAAAACTTTAGAGACTTGACCTCTATAACTTGTTCCTCATTAGTTCAGTCAAGGGAATGGATATCTTCAATTTAGAAATTTCATTTTCTAAACTGAAAGTTGAAATCGTTTCTACCTCTTTGGCTGGAACATCCTTTCTTTCAGCTTTGTCCTTTGATACAATTGGCTGATTTACTCTTTCATTTGCTGGTGGAGACTTGCTAGTAGTAGGATCAGTAATTTCTTTTCCTTTCTTTGGTACAATAGGTGGCTCATTCTTAGATGCTGGAACTTCCCTTCTCTTTTGGATTGGATTGATGGGGAAATTTCTGTTTCTAAGTGAATACTGATGTTGTTGGGTGGACAAAGCATTCATATAAACTCTTTGAAATTCCTCCAACTCTTCTTCAAGAGCTATTTCATTTGCCAAGATGAAATCCACATCCTTTTGTACAGCTGAATTTTCTGCATACTCATCATCTTCAGTGATAAAGGGGGCATATCATCAGGAGTAAAGAAGTTATTTTCTTCTCCTATTACATTATCTTCATCATCAGATTCGGGACCAACAAAATTCTAGTGAAGAGGTGTCTTTACTTGCTGTAGTTGTGGTGTTGGTTCTTGTGCTCGTTGCTCACGTTGTTTGATCCTGAATTGTGGTTGCTGCTGGCCATGGAAATTGGGATTCCAAACCTGTGGTTCGGGCTTATCAAGTGTTAACCTTTTGATCATCTTTTCTACCTTGCGAAGAACTTGGTCTGATGTAGAAGCTTCTTCTTTTATTGAGACTTTCTTCTCAGCTTTCAATCTAGCTCTCTTGTCATTCAAATTTGCCTCAACACTAATGGAAATTTTTTGCATTTCTTCTAAGGTAGCCGGATCTCTCTCTCAATTGATACGCCATGTCTGGATCAAAACCATCCGGGAACTTAAGTAAATCTAACTTCCTAGATGGCCTTAAATCATCAGGAATTGCACTATAAACTGCATTGAATCTAATACAATAGTCTTGCATGGACTCACCGACATTCCGCTTAATCTTAGTATATTCAGAAGTGATTTGAAGAGGATCTTTCTTTACTTCCCAGTGATCCAAGAATTGTCTTTGAAGCTCAGCTAATATGGGAATACTTCTAGCTGCCAAAGCTCTGAACCATTTTCTTACCTCACCGCCAAAGTTTGGACAAATAATCTCATGGTCACATTCTCTGCATCAATTTCATGGAGATCGAAGAAATCTGCCATTTTGTCTACATTCTTTTGAGCCGAAACACTCTGACGAGTGCCATCAAACAATGGAATCTTACTCTGATAGTCAGCGGGCATGTCATCCAAGTTTTGAGGTAATGCAAGAGGAGAAAATCGAGCAGCCATGGCTCTCGGCGGACTCGGTCTTGGGAATGTTGGAGGAGTGGGTGCAGCTAATGTGTGAGGTGTATGAGGAGGGGTGTGTGGAGGAGAAGGAATTTTGGATGTAGAGGGAGTAGACAGGGATGAATTTACTGTAGACTTTTGATCTGAGACAATAGGCTGCATAGGGATGGTGGGAATGAAGGGCGGTTCGGTCGGAATCCTTGAGATAAATGCAGTGACGAAAGATCCAAGGGTGGCAGATGCAATTTCTAGGAAATCAATGATATTTGAGGCCTCAATTTTAGTCTGGAGCTGTCTTAAAATAAAATTCTCAACTGACTTATTGGATTTTTCAATTTCAAGAGCTGCAACAAAGTCCGGATCCGGGACTGTAGAACCAACAACACTTTCGGATTTGGTTTCAAACAATGATAACTCAAACTGTTCTCAAAATCAAGCTCTTCAAGATACTTGAAAATTGCATGGCATGAATGAGATTTAAACACGAGAGTCTCAGATCTCTCTTGACGAAGGATTCTTGGAATCAAATTGGGATTTTCATAGACAGGAGGAGGATTTGGATCTGGATTAGCTCTGGTATATCTCCTTGAAGCCAGTGTGCTATTTTCAAAAGATCAAATGGACATAAACAACTATCTCAACCTATCAAATCCTAAGCTTATCATCCACAGCTTAGAATCATCAAATGTACTGGGGTGTTTGCAGGTTAGATTTTTCGTTAATGAGACTAGACCAGAGATTGACTAAAGTAGCATTTATCTACTTGTGCTAATGCAAAGAAAAAGTGTTTTGAAGGCTACCTGGCTAATCTTCAGACTCCATCTGTAGTTTCAAAACAAAGAATACTAATAAACAATCAAATTAATCCCCAGTGGAGTCGCCACTATGTTAGAGCCTAGATTTACCTCAGGCTGAAAAGGTAAGCTTCTAGGTCCACATCAAACCACGCTCAGCCTCATAGCTAGCCCTACGAGGACAGGAGAGGGATCTCTCTGGGTCAATCTCAACAAAAGATAATCAGATGGACTTGAGATGACTAATATAAAAGCTAATTTTAGGCTAGGTATGAAGTGCAAGGATTTGATTTGATTTTTGGGAGATTTTGTTGGAAAAACGGGAAAGGCAAATTTGGGTCCGGGGATGAGGCCATATTTTTGCAGAGTTCTAGTTGGGGCAAGGTAGGCAGTAGTTTTGATGCTTTATATTAAATGAATGGATAGAAAATACTGCTAAGGAGCTGAAGAGGGCAAGAGGCTGCAAGAATCCTCTCCAAATAGATGAAAACATGTAAAACTAAACAAATTTTAAGGCAGAGCACAGCAAGCCAATGAATTCTACCTTTGTCACTCAATTTGTTTAATTTCAGAAGCAAAGAGAATGGAAATGGCATACATGAAACATCAATGAACTTAAAATTTACATGAAGAAAAGCACCATCAAAACACAGATCCACATGGATCCCAATAAGTGCTGCAAAACCCTGGTATTTCCTTTTCCAAAAATGCAGAAATCAAATGTACAATGGAGTGCCCTGGCGATCCCAACTATCCAGCCCTGAAAATGACTCAGAAAATACATGATATAGACCATCCTAACCCATTCCCATACCTCTAGGGGTCGAGCTCATCATTCTAGGATCTGTTTCAACCATATCTAAAGAAGGAACTGAAAAATAGGCAATGAAACAACTTACCTCTATATGCTAGGAAACTGATTCATTCACTCACATTCCACCTTTTGGTGAATGAATCTACTAAGACGAGTAAAAATGTGCCAAAATTACATCATGGTCATGAAATTACATCAAGTTAGATCAAAAGTAACATCAAAAAGTGAAACTAGTCAAAACTGGCCGAAATTTTGGGCTCAAGAGTGAAAAATAGGCCAAAATTTTCTATGCGCTGCGCCCAAAATCTCTATGCGTAACACAATTTTGGAGTTGATTTTGAGGCCCTTCCCGAAGTCCAAATTGAGCCCATGATAGCTTGTTGGAAATCCCTACCTGTCTATGTTCAAACCTAAGTGGAATTGTGGGATTTGGATGTCACTAGCCCCTTGAAAACTTCAATCTCCCAAGATTGCTTCCTGTGGGTGCAAAAAGTGGCAGAAAGGCCATTTTTAGGGTGTTTTTGACCCTTTAGGCAACCCAAAACTTGATGAAATCCTTAGGTTATCCATGAGCACGCATAAATTTTGATGAAAAATCCAAAAATGTAAATTTTTCCTCCTGCAGAGCTGCGAATTATAAGCGCACGCCAAGTAGCGCTAAGCATTGGGCAAAAAAACATGTTTTGAAGCCAAAAAACAAAATTCAAAATTGACAAAATTTTCTCCAAATTTGCTTAAATTTGGACTAAAGGTCTATCATTGAGTATCATGCTCAACCAAAGAATATTCACCTAAGATTCAGAGTTTATCATCCCTTTTGCGTCGTTTTAGTGCTCTCTTTAGTCTTGCCTTCAGAATTTTGATCCTTGCTTTGCAAACATGAGTTCGTGCCCAATAATGAGTTTTCATGTGCCTGAGCATGTTCTTGTCCTTGTTTTCCTTTGCCAACAGCTTCTCAAGATGAATGTTGATCCTCTCAAGCCAAGATTCTTGATCGGCGTTGATCTCCTTCTCAAGCGAAGTGAGCTCCACCCTCCTCCTTTGGGCAGCCTAACAGTTCCTCCGAAAGTTTTGTAATTCCATGACTGTATGTTGATCCTCCAACTGTTTATTTCGCTGCTCCAAATAATTTATGACCCATTGAGCTCTCTGCAACTTGTCAGTCAATGCATCTATCTTGGCCTTTTGCTCCTGAATAATCTCCCTCATCTTTGAGCTAGGCGAGCTCACATCATCATCAATGAGGACGAAATCAGTGTCTTGGCCTCCTGAAGGGCCCTCATCCTGCATAAGCTTGTTGCCTCTGTCCTGTACCTGTAGTTGTCCTGCTGATGATGCCAACAATACCCCTTCCACCCCAGGTGGAGATGGTACTCGTTGGGCTGCTGCAAACAATCCTCTCATGCCTCTTTGATAGGTTACATATGTTGGCATGCTAGTAATTTCCACCTTTTGACCTCCATACTGATGTGAAGATTCACCCACATCATCGACCACCTCCTGATGAGCTACTGATGCTGTGAAAAACTCATAGGAAATGAAGTCTTCCCATGTGATACCCTGCAAACCAAGCTAATGTACAACAATGATCTTGATGAGCGCATAGTGGTAAATGCTATTGCACTGCTGTTCAGGAGTCTTCTTCTACACAAAAGTAGTCATCCTCTCCATGTTTTAGCACATGAAATATGGAATGTTCATCATATTTACTCTCGTGAAATGCATCAATAACCTGATATGGTATGCATAGAGGCGTAAGAAGCGACCTTCACAACTGAAATATCTGATAATGAGTCTCATCAACGGCGCATAGGATTCTTTCAAAAACCAAAATGGGAACACCTTGCTCAGCTATCTCACATAGCTAGGCCTGATAGATGGTTCATAATCTACTCTATCTTCCTACTGTCTTTTGTTCCATTCCTCATCTACATTCGGTATTCATGTTGCTTGAGAAATGGTTTCTGGTGTCAAGGTGAAATTTACACCAGCAAGAGTTACCTGACCATCATGCAAATGTAAAACAAACAACCGAGCCAACTCCTGATGATACTGAGTCTGAGCAATCATCTCACAATACTAAAAACATGACTTTTGTTGGAAACATGCCATGGGAAGTGGGTAGGCCTGCAATTGAGTCAATGCAGTGGGCTCTTCTCTGACATGTCTGCCACCCTTATGAGGCCTTCTCGGTACATTACGCTCTGTGGTAGAATCACTATCTTGTTCATATGATGAATCAGTCTCTGTCATGGTGCTACAATGTGTATAACAAGTGTATGCTTGATTGGTTTGAAAATGAGAAATAGGTGTTTGTTTTCAATGCCAAATATGCCAAAGAGCAATAAGGAATTGTGAGGAATATGGGACAGTGGGAAAAGTGGATGGTGGAGGTTGTCAAGTGAAATTTGAAATGTGTTAACAGTCATTTGACTGTGTTTAGGGATGTGGGGTTTGGGAATTTGTTACAAATGATATGGGAGAGGGAAAATGATAGGGAATGGTAGGATTTAGGATAGGGAAAATGGGAAGAAGGGATATGAGTAGTTTGGGAGGTTAGGGCATAAGGGTTTGACTATAATGATAGAATTATGAAAGGGAAAGGATCACAAGTGGGAAAGGAGACTTGGCACCAAAATTACAATTTCAAAGCACGAATTTCAAAACCCAAAGGAGCAGATTTTGATATAGATATAGGGTTTATATTTTGAAACTTTAAACTTTCAAATCTTCCCTCCAAACAATACCCAACACAAGCTAAATTCAATGGCAAGAACTCTCAAACTTACTTGGGGCAGAAGAAATGGAGTTGTTTGGCTTTTGATGAAAGCAGTGATGATTTTTTGCTTGTCGACCCTATGTACCATGCATGCAACCTAGTGCGTTGTGCACGTTCAAATTAACATGGTGAACTGCGGCTCTATGCGTCGCAACCGCCCGATGCACTGCGACCTCCACCAAATGCGCCACGCGCACTCCAACACATAGTCTTGTCTTTCAAAACACAGCTTCACTCTTTCCCAACTTAAGTCGACTTCAATTGATCTCTTGGCATACCAATGGGTGTTTCAAACAATGAAAATATCTTATATAGTGTTGGGTTTGATTTTTGTTTCTCAAAAACCCACTTTCTCATGTTTTAGTTTTGGCACTTTTCTCATTTTAATACAACTCTGTTTTTGTTTCCACTTGATTTTTTGCGCTGAATGGTGAAACTCTTGGCAATTTTTTGCAGGGATGATGGCATTGGATTTCGGCAAAGGATGACCACGACTGCATCTGAAATATCCAAGAACTGAAAATTTTTAAATTTACATGGTAATTTATTACAAAGGATGAAATGTCGAATTTTCTTCAAAACAGTGTTTTGAAGAAAAGTCATAGTCCAGCAAATGATGATAAAATTTTTTAAATAAAAACTTGTTTAGAACCTCCCTCAGGCTTGCTGGAGTTATTAGACACTTTGAAGACAAAATTTGCGAAACCCTAGACCTAATGACTAAAATGACTCTTGGCTAACCAAAAGACTATCCATAATGACTGTAAAATTGATTTTGATGAACTTTAATGATCAGACACAAACCAGCAGGTACATGACATGAGGAAGTATGGAGATAAGACCCTTTCGTTAGAAGATCGATGCTCCTAATGGAATGCAGATGATCGAGTTAAATGAGACACCTAAAATGAAATGCAACAAAAGAGGTTTTGATCTCTGACGGAGGGCTAAACAGATCGACTGTAACAAATACAAGGTTCAGGGTGGCGGTCATGAAAGAATGAAGTGTGAAGGTATTGCAGCAAATGAGATGTTAGCTGGGTTGGTGAATTCTCTGAACGACTTCTCTTGAACATATCAGCGACACTGAAATGGATTGGTAGTGTTAACCCCAAAAATGGATGGTACAGAGGACAAATGGTGATATGACTGGTGAACGGAATAACCCAACTCGACTCAATCATGGTGACAGAGTGAAAGTGTCATGTTCAAGAGCGACCTGCTACCAGTAAAGTTCTTCAAGTTTTCTTCCCTTTTTCCCTAGTCATTACTGACCAGTACCTCTTTATTTTTGTCAAGCTTGAGGAGGATAACATATGCTTGTTCTATAATTTGCCCTTCGGGAAAACCTGTCGCTATGTTTTAGTGAGCCTAGTGACAGTGAAACTCGCTCTTGTCTGTAATGGACAAGTTTGTCACTATTGTTTTAATGAGTTTAACGACAAAGATAACTTGGTCCTTTTTAATTTTAGAGAGTCTGAAAAGAGATGGAAAGGAAACCCTAGTACTCCTTTTTCACAGTATAATCCCTTAAGTCTGAAAAAGTATAAAATAATACGAAAGGGATTACTTTTCAATCACTTTAATGAGCCGAAAAAGACAAGCTCTCGATCGTTTTTTGTAATGATCCCTCAAGTCCAAAAAGATTAAAATATAGAGGAGGGATAGCAATTCCAATCACTTTAACGAGCTGGAGAGGCCAATTGCTTGGCAATCTTTTTCTATTTTATGAGTCTAAAAAGAGCTTAAAAGAGATTTGTCTTTGAGGAACGAGTGATATTTTCGGGTAGTAGCTGGTTATAGGTAAGGTTTGGAACTTTTCAATCACGGCAGTGTAAAGAAGGTGGCTAATAGAATCACTTATTGCAACTGTTCCTCAAAAGGGTAAACAATCAAGTGGAGGTGTATGATCAGCTAAAAAGTAGAGGTGATGGTAAGAACCCGACCAAAGCTCAAAAGCTGATAGCAATGCGATCACAAAGGTTATTTACCGAAAGGTGGGTTCATTTTTTAATGAGCTTAAACTCTGGGTGGAACATATGCTCATTGATAGGTTTATTTTTTAACGAGCTTGAACTTCGCATAAACTTTCTCATGCCAGTCGTATAGTAAGGATGTCTCTCATTAGTAGGTTCATTTTTTAGGGAGCTTGCCCCATGCACAACTTTGCTCCGGAGCCTTTTGTATGCAAGCTAGGAATGACCAACTACTATCCTAGGGGTTAAAGAGCTACTGAGGTTAGGTAGGATAGCTTCTCAATGGGAAACCTTTCCTTTACTTTTCCGGTGCCATTTGGCCCCTACAAAGGTGAATGGTTGACCAGACCAATCACCTAACTTAAGCAATTGAAGTTAGCAAAACTACAGGGTTAGAGTTACGCTGGTAACTTTTCACTTACATACAAAAGGTTTGAATGCCCCCAAGTATAAAGAAAAATAGAGTTTCCAGGTTACCATATGGAAGTTCTTGCATTAAAGCAAGGTTGTTCCATCTGCATTTGCAGACAAAACACTTCCTTGGCTCTGTCCATCGAAATAGACAAAGGTGAATGGTGGGAGCTTCCACTCACATAACGTTTGATGAGGGAATCCTTTTCCAGTCTAATCCCATTTTCCTAAATGGATGGGTGTGTCAAACTAGTCATATATCCTACGCGGAAACTTACCTTATGTCTGGGGTTTTCCTACCGAAGCAGACCAGGCCGCATGCCCCCTGGGTTTAGTCACATTCACCGAATCACTCGCGCTCATTAGGTGGATGGATTGGAGGTTGATGAGACATTCCTTGTGCAAAAAGACCAGTTAGGGATGGATTTTGACTAGTAGCCATGTTTGAACCGGGGAATGAAAGCTGGTCAACGAGCTTGACCATTCTGCTTTCATACGGGAAACACATCACCCAAAAGAGTGAGGAAACAATAGCTCCCAAGCTGTAAATGTAGTCACGCCCAAGGAGTAGATTTTAATCTAGAGGCCCTTGGACTACCATCGTGTTCAAATAAACAGTTTTCCTTCTCAAAGCTATAGGAAAATTTGGAAGGATCCCTAATGGTTGACTGGTTCCTTTGTTGAAACCTGATAGATTTCGAATCTCAGGCAGAAGCGATAGCGAACCAAGCGCTTTCTAATCAGTTGATGAAAGGATACTCATAGAAGCCCCTTCATCTATGATAGTGCTAGCCATGACCATTCTGTAAGCTTGCACTATGATCCAGAATGGTAGATTAGATGGAAGGCGGGGTCTCACTAGTAGATTCCAATCGAAGGAAATGACTAGATTGCTTGGAGGAGGGACGGAATAAAAGGCCGGATGAATCTCTGATGAACTTCCTTCCTGTGGTAAAGGAATGGGTAGATTGCCCCCATTTTCATTTGACTCTATGTTAACAAAAAGAATTTACACGGTGTCGTTCTCATTCTCTTTGGAGACTGTATCATCCGAAGATGGACCTTCTGAAGAGAAGACTGGGTCGACTGCCATCTCGACCTATTGACTTTGGTCCAATGTGGACTCATAGGGTTTATCTTCAATGATAGATGCTCCAACCGACAACAGAGGTGTGTCAATCAGATTTTCAACTAGCGATGGATTTGGCAAGAGTTTCTTGTATCCAAGAGGAAGTCACTGCGGTGAAGTAGGACGATTATCCAAGACCCTTTAAGCTTCATCCAAGAAGGGACAGTGGTGGAGGGCATGATTGCCTTCGCACAATATACAAGGAAATTTAGATCTTCCTTCTTGTCTATTGACTTCATTTTCACTAGTTGATGGTGTACTCTCAACATGATCATTAGAGGTTGAAGACACTGGATTGTGCAAGTGGGGAGACCAGTCTCTTAAGATCTGCAGGATGCAAGGACAATCTCGATGATAGTGGTCTCCATTGAAAATGACACATGGAGATTTAGGTTTGGATGGTGCAGTGTGTGGATTTTCACCAGACGATGCATGGTTACCCCCTTTCGCCGTTGGCTTCTTCTTCTTCTTCTCCTTCCCTTTCTTCTTCTTCTCATTTACTTGGTTTTTAGTGTTACTAGTTTCACCAAGCGAAGAGGAAGAAGGAGAGGGAGTAACAAATGAATTAGAAGGCGGGGGAACAACTCTAGCATCATCTAGTTGTTGATTTGATTACTAAGGAATTACGGTATTTTGAATGACAGAGGTCAAGAATAGCCATACTGGCAGGCCAATGGTGAGTCCTGGAAGGGACAATGTATCCATATGTGGAGCACCAACATCATCCCAAGAAGAGAAAGGACTAGGATTTCCCCAAAGGGAAATCCTTGATTGGTGGAGTCCATTATCTCAAACTAAGACCAACGAGGGAACAATGATGTTATTCCAATTAAAATAAATTTTATGACGCTTTGACACAACTTGCTTTTTCAATTTTTAAGAATTGAGAAAAAGCTAAAGATGACTCTAGTTGCCTTCGATTTTTAATGAGCTTGAAGTGACAAGTGCTCCGATGGACCTTTTCTTTTAAGGAGTCTGAAAAGGAATGGAAGTGTATTCTCTGGAAATCTAGATAGAGGGATTACCAAACCAATCACAAAACAACAATATACTTTTACGGACGGCAGTCAATCTTCCCGAATGTTGTGTTCAGTGCGTTGCGATCGATAGGGTGGCAGACACGGCTTCCTAAGGATAAAGGATATCAGCTTATTATGGTCTCCCAATATATACTCGACGGTACATGGGAGCACAAATCCGTATGGGCACTTGTCAGATCAAAGAGGAGGAATCACCCAACCTATGATGAAAATGATAGTTAGCAGGCTTTACAATGCCGGAATACATCTCCAGCCTAGACTTCTAGATGTTGTGCGTTAGGCAAAGCGCTTTTATGTTCATTGAGGTTTATTTTACAACTGATATTTCTTAAGAAGTTCACCTTTAAGGTTGACCACATGATGTAGATATACAATTCCTAAATACGCAATCTAAGATGATAAACAACCGTTTATTTTCATTTAGTAATGAAAATCCTAGCTACTAAGGAAAGAGGAGTAAAATTCTTTCAGCATAGAGCAGAAAGCACACACTAGATGTACTTTTTCTAAATCAATTTCCGCATGCAGTCTAAATTCAAATGCACATGCATGTATTTGTTTTTCATTTTCCTTAATGTGTGAATGACAAAAAGAAAACTAAGTACATATCTAAGTTACTTTTCTTCAAAGCGACACTTTAGCAATTTCTTTTCAAAAACGAAAGGAAGACTATGACGATACTTTCAATTTTGACTTGAAAACTGCTTTCGACACTTCAAAGAATTGATGATTCAAATCAAATACAATAGAAAAAGTGTAATCGACTATCGAAAAGAGGAAGACTTTACGAAACTCTTTTTCTTGACTGAAAACGATAGTTGCGACACTTTCAAATCGAAAGACGATAGTTCGATTAAACTCCTTTTTGCAAAGGAAGACTGTAAATGATGAAAAATACATAAAAAACATTCACAATTCCTTATCAATGGAGGCTGAATAATGTAAAGGAAGAAGGTTTCAATAGTGATATATTGATCATAGACAGCAAAATTACTGAACAGAGTTGAAAACAATGAAGAAAAAACCAAAATTTGGAGGCAGAAACATTCTCACTCAATCATTGCACCTGTAACACTTGGAAACAGGGATGCGTCTCACCTGCAACACACGGGAGGTGCGATGCATCCAAATTGGTAATGAGAGATGGTGCGATGGTCCAGGGACGAGACTGAGCTTGGTTTTTACTCACAGTTTGTAGCTAAGTTCAGGGATTTAGACTGAGATTATGATAGGCAATAAACACAAAGTCTAGGGGCTGATCTAATGAGGTTATAGAGCTGACACTAGGGCACTTAGGATGTTTGCAAGTTAGATGTTCAGTTCATAAACTAACTCAAAGATTAACTGAAGCAGCGTTGATCTACTTTGCAGTTGCATAGCAAAAGTAGTTCGAAGGCTAGCTGGCTTAACTTCAAGCTCCGTCTGCAGTTTATAAAGCAAACAACAGTAACAAACAAACAAACTATTTGTTACCCAGTGGAGTCGCCATTTTGTTATCGGGAAAACTAGTGTCCATTCAGAGCTGCTAGTCCCACTAAAATGGGTAGCTATCTTAGAAACAAACAAACCAAAGTTACTTGTGTTTTCCTTTATGAGAGATAGATGAGAGAGAAGTAGAGAGTACCAACCTCAGTCTTTCACTAGTCTCCTTGCTTGTTTCCTCTCTCCCTTGATAGATCTTTCTCCAGTCCTTTCTCACTTGTCCCGCTTCAAAGAACACCTATAGAGTCAAAGTAGAAAAATACCATCAAAGCATAGAGATCTATAGCCATAAACAATATAGGATCAGATGTACATTAACCACACAAATGCATACACAAATACAAGATTCAGAGATATACAAGTATATGGAGGAAAACTCAAATAACTTTATTGATAGAAGTAGTAGAAGAGAGGATTAAAACCAAGCTGTCTGATCCAGTGCCGTCCTCCCAGCATGAAAGCCCTCTTCACCTCATGAAAAGCTAGATCACCCAACAATACAATGTCTCAAGGAGAAACCAACAACACTTCCTTACAAATTACAAAATTCCAGCCTCTAGATCTCTAGGATGAGGGATCCATATATAGTTATTTGCAGGTGGGTGAGTCGGCTTCTGGGATTTTGATTAGTGTCATTTCTATGATAGTTCTTGGTTCCACTTGGATATTTCATGATCTCTTACTCATACCTGGGCAAATTCAGAGAGGCAAGTGTCAAATGAGTAGTTTCTAAAAGATTATCTGGGTTTCCACCTAGCAAACTACCTCTGCCATTTGTCTGATTTCGCTCATCACACCCTACAGAAGGGCTTTTCAGTATGCATCTCACCCTATGTGTGTAACAGGTGAGATAAATCACACCCTCAACACGGAGCAGTCTGTATGGTCCAGTTTTGACTAGTTCTGAGCAGTTTTTCAGGGAGAACTTCTAGGAAATGATGTAATTAGTTGACCTTGTTCGTTTAGGGTATGAAACAACACTTTTAGGGGCTTGGAAGCCCTTGGTTTATGGACATATGTGATTGGGGTTGCAGTACCCAAATATTTCTATAACAAGCCTAGCCCAGGTTTGGAGTTAATTAGCCAAACAAATCCTTGTACTACTGGCCCTTTCGGCAATAGCCCGCGGAGCGCAGAGTAAGGTCTCACCCAAAGCAGTATGGGGGGATGCTAGAACCAAGTTTCTGCACGCTTGAGATGTATGAGGGGTCGACCTAGTCCAACTAGGAATGTCTTCACACGGGTCACTTCGCGCACTGCCCTGACTTGCGGGTCCTTCGCGCTCTATTATAATCGCCTTCATGCAGCCCTAATCAGGGGCTGAGGTGATTTTTCGCTGCTTAAGGTAGCGATCTGCACTCTTTCCCTAATTTACACTATGAATCTTACTTATCTTCTTATAATTGTTAATTAACTTCGCGTAAACAGGTACTTATATTATATTCGCTTATTCAACACATTCATATAAGTTCACATAGAAAATAAATAGTAAACTTGCAATTCATACCCAATATACTTCAATGCATAAAATAGGAAAAAGACACATAGAATGATAAGAAACTTCTCTTTATTATTTTCTCCAATGGTTACAGACTCGACTCACCCTGCGCACTAAAATGCAAGGGTCTGCGCACTCAGCTGCAAACTACTAGGCCTCTACTCACTCAACGATAGAGCCTTTGCCTACTTCACAACCCAAAGACTCAACGTTACACTTCAACTTAGACTCAATGCTTCATCTTCTCTTAGATTTTTCCATGTCTCTTTACACTTAGAGCCTCGCTCTATTTATACAATCCCATGGTCCATGGACCATGGGTAGAACTCTCAAGCCAACATTACATTATAAAGATAAGGGCAGACAACCCTATGACTCAATTACAACTTCACGCTCTGCACCCACAAATCGTGGAGTCTCTACATCAGACTTAGTCAAAACTTGGGCTTCAAGCCCCAAAAGTTGCCTTGGGGGATCCCGCGACCAACACTTGGGTATATTATTCCCTTGGGTTTATTATTCTAAGGGTTCATATTCCTAGGGTTTATTATAATTCCCTTATTTTTTAATCGCTTGGGTTTTTATTATTAATCCCTAGGGTTTATAATATCAATCATGGTCAACCATGTTTTGTAAATTCAATCACGGTCAACCATGGTCCAACATCACATTGTGACAAATATTGTCTCAATATGAGAATCAACCATGGTAAACCATGGTACAATGTGGCATTGTGAGAAATATTTTGTCGATTTGAAAATCAATCATGGTCATCCATGGTCAACAATGATCCAACGTCACACTATGAAAAGGATTGTCTCAATATGAAAATCAACCATGGTCAAAAACCATGGTCATCGATGTCTATTTCAAGTGTTTATAATATTTATCTCACAGTTTATATACCTTGGGTTTATAATATTTGTCCCATAGGTATAATATTATTCAACCATGGTCAACCATGGTTAACCATGTTTTAAAAAATAAATTGTGGCCAACTATTGGTCCAATGTTGCATTGTGACAAAGATTGACTCTATATGAAAATCAATCATTGTATCAACCATGGTCCAACATTGCATTATGACAAAGATTGTCTCAATATGATAATCATTGTCAACCATGCTTAACCATGGTCAATCATGGTCAACCTTGGTCAACCATGATCAACCATGATCAACCATGCTTTATAAAATCAAACATGGTCAATCATGGTCAACCATGGTCAAACTTTGCATTGTCGCAAAGATTATGTTGATATGAAAATCAACCAGGGTTAATCATGGTCAACGAGGGTCTAACGTCGCATTATGACAAGGATTGTCTCAATATGAAAATCAACCATTTTTAACCACAATTAACCATGTTTATTTTAGTGTTTATAATATTTATCTTATGGTTTATATATCTTTGGTTTATAATATTAGTCACTTGGGTTCATAATCCCTTGGGATTTTAGTATTAATCTCTTGGGTTTATTATTCCTTTGTGGTTATAATATCAATCATGGTCAAACATGGTTAATCATATCTAGAATTGTCAACCATGGTCGAATATGACATTGTGGAAATGATTTTCTCAATATGAAAATCAACCATGGTCCAATGTCACAATGTGACAAATATTATCTCAATATGAAAATAAATGATGGTCAAGCATGGTTAACCATGGTCCAACATTGCATTGTGACAAGCATTGTCTCAATATGGAAATCAACCATGGTCATCCATGTTGATTTTAGGGTTTATAATATTTACCTTGGGGTTTATATACCTTGGGTTTATACTTTTTATCCATTTCTTTTATTACTCACTTCAGTTTATAATATCAATCACTTGGCTTTATTAATTTAATGGTTCATTATCCCTTGGGTTTATTAATCTAAAGGTTCATTATCCCTTCAGTTTATTATATCAATCCCTTGGGTTTATCAATCTAAGGGTTTAATATTATTGTCTTAATATGAGAATCAACCATGGTCCAATGTCGCATTATGAAAAATATTTTGTCGATTTGAAAATCAATCATGGTTAAACATGGTCTAATGTGACATTGTGATAAGGATTGTGTGGATATGAAAATCAACCATGGTCAACGATGTTTATTTTAGTGTTTATAATATTTATCTTACGGTTTATCTACGTTGGGTTGATAATATTAGTCCCTTGGGTTTAATATTATTCAACCATGGTCCACCATGGTTAACCATGTTTTATAAAATCAAACATGATCAACCATGTCCAGTGTCGCATTGTGACAAATATTGTCTAAATATGAAAATAAATCATTGTGTCAACCATGGTCCAATGTCACATTATGACAAAGAATGTCTCAATATGATAATAGTCATCAACCATGCTCAACCATGTTAAACCTTGGTCAACTATGGTCAACATTGTTTTATAAAATCAAACATGGTCATCCATGGTCAACCATGGTCAAATGTCACATTGTCAAAAAGATTGTGTTGATATGAAATCAATCGTAATTAAGCATGTTCAACCATGGTCCAACACTGCATTATGACAAGGATTGTCTTAATATGAAAGTCAACCATCGTTAACCATGTTTATTTTACTGTTTATAAAATTCATCTTAGGGTTTTTATATACCTTGGGTTTATAATATTAGTCCCTTGAGTTTAATATTATTCCATTGGGTTCATAATCCCTTGGGTTCATAACCCCTTGGGGTTTTAGTAATAATCCCTTGGGTTTATTATTCCCTTGGGTTTATTATATCAATCCTCTGGGTTTATTATTCCCTTGGGTTTATAATATCAATCATGGTCAACCATGGTCAATCATAGCCAGCCATGGTCAACTATGGTCAACCATGGTTGAATGTTGCATTGTGACAATGATTGTCTCAATATGAAAAGAAACTATGGTCAACAATGGTCCAATGTCACATTGTGACAAAGATTGTCTTCATATGAAAATAATTCATGATCAACCATCGTCCAACGTCACATTGTGACAAGAATTGTCTCAATAAGGAAATCAGCCATGATCGACCATGTTTATTTTATGTTTACAATATTTACCTCAGGGTTTATGTACCTTTGGTTTATAATTGCTATCCATTTGATTTATTAATCTAAAGGTTCATATTCCTAGGCATTAATATTATTATCTCAATATGAGAATCAACCATGGTCTAATGTTGCATTGTGGCAAAGATTTTTTCGATTTGAAAATCAAGCATGGTCAACCATGGTCCTACGTAAATTGCAACAAGGATTGTCTGAATATGAAAATCAACAATGGTCAATGATTTTTATTTTAGTGTTTATAATATTTATCTTAGGTTTTATCTACCTTGGGTTTATCTACCTTAGGTTTATAATATTAGTCCCTTGGGTTTATCTACATTGGTCAACCATGGTCAACCATGGTTTATAAAGTCAAACATTGTCATCCATGGTTAGTCATGGTCGAACATCGTATTGTCTTGAAGTTTGTGTTGATTTGAAAATCAACCATAGTCCAACATTACATTGTGACAAGGATTATCTCAATATGAAAATCAACCATGGTCAACCATGGCTAACCATGTTTATTTTAGTGTTTATAATATTTTTCTTAGGGTTTATATACCTTGGGTTTATAACATTAGTCTGTTGGGTTTAATATTATTCCCTTGGGTTCATAATCCCTTAGGGTTTTAGTATTCATCCCTTGGGTTTATAATATCAATCATGGTCAACTATGGTCAATCGTAGTGAGCCATGGTCAACCATGTGTTGGGTTGTGTTATATTCTTTCCACATAGTTAACACGGGGTTTGAGGGGTACCCGTAACCCCACTTTATGGGGTCTGGGGCAGCGCCCCAGAAAATTTTGGTTTTGGACCCTAT
>APFE030466431.1:95951-192328 GCA_000404065.3 Pinus taeda | reverse complement strand
CGGGCCCACTTAGTGAAGGCGACTCTTTTCACTAAGCTCCATCATCTTGTTGCAATATCAACACTCCCTCTCAACAAGATATGGATTATCATCAACCCCTATCCTGCCTCGGTGGTATTCGAATTTGCTCCTGGTGAGAGCCTTCGCTAGAATATCAGCATCACGATCTTTCATTGGAATGTATGAAAGTAACATGATCCTTCGCTGCACAAAATCTCTGATATGATGATACCTGATGCCCTTGCTGCCATATACTCAGCCTCTTGAGCTCCCTACCCAATCTGCATCCATGAAGCCACATAGCTTCACCTCATCCAATCCGTATCCCGATGTGCCTCTCTTGAGCCTGCACACATGCGACTCGCTGCTGAAGACTTCAACGCCTTCAAGCTGCTCAATGTACACCTCCTCCTCAATGACTCCGTTGAGGAACGCAGTCTTCACATCCATCTGATGAATGTGCCATCCCATCTGCGCTGAGAGAGCAAGAATCATTCGTATGGAAGAATACCTTGCGACAGGTGCAAAGGTCTCCTCATAGTCGATCCCCTCTATTTGTGAAAAGCATCAGGCAACAAATATTGCCTTGTACTTCTCCACACTCCCATCAGCTGCCTACTTAATATTGTAGATCCATCTCGAACCCACCACTGATTTCCCTTCCGGTCTAGGAACAATCTCCCATGCATTGTTTTTGACAATAGAATCATACTCTTCCACCATGGTGTCTACCCATGCGGGATCCTCCACAGCTTCCTCGAAAGAGGATGTCTCAGTCACAACACACTTCCTCATAAGAGCCATGTATCCAGTGTACCGATCAGGTGACTGTCTCTGCCTGCGTTGGGCTGTAGGTGGTCCTACAACTTTCTCTGCATCTTGAGCCAGTCGCTCAGCTTCTGTCAAGCGCTTTCATCCTCTGATGGTTGGCACTGCATGAGTGGTCTCTTCCACTCCATGAACCTCATCCTGTGGCTGATCCATGTCCTGAAGCTCATCCTTAGGAACTAATAGCTCCTCATCTGCATGCAAGTGTAGCTCCCTCTCAAGCGAAAACTTCATGTCTTTCTCCTCCTGAAATTTTATATCCCGTCGCACAACATTTTTACCACTGTCTGGCAAATACACACGATAGTTGTGGGGCGTATCAGTGTACCCCACAAATATCCCAACCTCTGCAGTCGGCTCCAACTTCTTTCTGGCATCCTTCGTCACATGCATGTAAACGTTAGCACCAAAAATCCTCAAATGAAAAAGATCAGGCTTCTTACCAGAATAAGTCTCCTCAGGTGTACTCATGCCAAGTATCCTATGAGGACAACGGTTCTGCACATAAACTGTTGTATTGCATGCTTCCGCCCACAAGTGAAGGGGTAGGCCCTGATCATGCAACATTGCCCGTGAAGCACCCACAATCGTTCTGTTCTTCCGCTCAGCTACCCCGTTCTGCTGTGGGTTATGGGGAGCTATGAGCTCTCTACGAATCCCTTCTGCCTTGCAGAAATCCTTGAACTCTTCCGAGATGTATTCACCACCATTATCGCTCCTAAGAGCCTTCACCTTCTTCCCCGACTCCTTCTCGACCAGTGCTTTGAATTCACAGAACTTTGAATATGTCTCGCTCTTCTTCTGCATGAAGAAGATCCAGCACTTACGAGAGAAATCATCAACAAAAATCACATAATACCTGTGTTTTTGCTGTCAAAGGAACTGAGAAAGGTCCACACACGTCTGTGTGAATTCTCTCAAGGATCGTCGTGGCATGACTATCCTTCTCGTGAAAGGTGGCTTTCACAAACTTCCCCAAAGTACACCCCTTGCACTAATTTGACTGCGCAAGTGTGCCTTTAGGAAGCCCTGTAGTGATCTGCTGCAGTATCTTCAAGGCTCCATGGTGAAGGTGACCCAATCTCCTGTGCCACAACTCACCATCATCCTGGCTCACCAATCCTTTTGCCTTGCCTGCCATTGCTGCGCATCCATCTACATGTAACTGATAAAGGTTCCTCACTCGAACCCCTATCTTCTGGGTCTCACTAGTTATCTTGCTGCGCAGGAAGGTCTTTCCCTCGCTGAAAACAACATCATACCCCTTGTCTTCTAACATCGCCACTGAGATGAGATTCTTCTTCAATCCTGGAACATGCATGACTTCCTTCAATACAAAGGGTTTACCAGACTCCCTCTCAAAGGAAATGGTACCTATACCGGTCGCACTGTATCTACCATCATCGCCCATCTCGATGTGCACTCCAAGATCTTTTTCCTTCAGATCAGAGAACAAATCTCTATCTCTCGTCATGTGAAAGGATGCACCACTATCCAAGAACCACACTGATCCCATCACACTTGAAACCAAGCATGCGATCAATGAAAAATCAAGCTCAAACTGAGAAGCTAAGGCCTCTCCCCCTGCAGATCCAGCAGCTTGCTTGTTCTTCTTCTTCTGCGGACAATTTGTGGCATAGTGTCCGTGCTGGTGACAGTGAAAACACTTCACCTTGGACATATCCTGCTTCTTGCCTTTCGCACCAGACTGAGAAGCTTTCTTGCTCTTCCCTTTCTTTGCTTTGGCAGCCAAAGCACAATTCTCTTCATCAGCTTCCTTTGACGAAGATCCGTCCCTGGTACTCCGCCTGATCTCCTCCTGCACAAGATCTGACCATAGTCTTTCCCATCCTGGCAACTTCTCCCGACCATTGACAGAGTCCTGATAGGAATGCCAACTCTTCGGAAGACCAAGGAGAGCCAAGCTCACCAAGTCCTCATCATCAACAGTAACCCCCACACTTCCCAGCTCATCTCGACACTGAGTAAACTTCGTGAGATACTTGGGAATACTGTCACCCTTCTCGCATTTGATGTTTCTGAGTTTATCTTTGAGCGCCAGCTTCCTCTGATCGCTCTTGCTTTGGAATAATTCTGTTAATGATTTCCACATCAAATATGGAGTAGCCTTTCCATGGAGGCTGGACACAATGTGATCCTTCACGCCCTCCAACAGAATCCTTCGACATTTTGCGATCTTCTTTTGCCAAGCATCAGCTTGAGTAGCATCAGTAGGCTTTGGGATATCCGTATCTATGAACTCCTTCAGCCCGTTATCATCCAATACTGCTTCCATCCTGTCCTTCCATGCAATATAGTTTGAGCTGCCCTCAAGAGCATACTCCAATCGCAATCCATTGAAAGACATTGCTGCGTTGTCACCAAGAAAACACTGTTGCAAATTCGAATTCCACCAGCAACCAACTCAACCGCCTCGGATCTAAGATTCGTGAGAACACAATATTTCTCGTACAGAGATCGACTGTATGGGCATTCACGGGATATCTCACCTTCCAAAAGAAGGATGAATCAGAGGCTACCTGGCCCGATTACAAACTCTGCCTGAAGAAATAAAACGTAGTCACTTCCTGAATAATAGATCTGATGATCAATCCTCGCTTTGATATCCTGTAGAAATCTCTTCTACAAATCAACCTGGCTCTGATACCATGTAGAAATTTTGAATAATTTAACACATATTCAATGGAGATTATCCTGATCATGTACTATTGTGGAAAACATACACAATACATAAGCTCCTCTACGTTGATCATCAATATAGCAGCATCAATAACAATAAAACATCAAGAGCATTCACACATTAACACAGTATGTATCCCGGGGAAAGCATCTCGCTAAAAACCCCAACTATCTGTATATTAATGATTGAGTCATGTAACATTACAAAGTACATGCTTATCACAAGAAATCCAGTACCAGCTCCACCTGTTACACACAATACAGCTCAGATCTGAATCAATCACTGGCTCAAATCTCCTCCGCTGCCATGCCTGCCTCCGCTGCCTCAATCCTGTAAGAAAGAACTTGATGATTAATTCCAAGGCAGGCCAGTCTTTCCTTGGCTAAAATCACGTATTTCCACCTACAATTGTGGGCAATCCTCATTGGCAATACTCAATCCATTGATTGTGCAAGATCTGGTGCACAACTATAGTCAAAACTGATAGCAATCTGATTCTCTACCACCTGTCCCTGTTGAACTGAACATGCACTGACATGCAACTGAGTTAACTGATGTATTCATTAGTTGTATTATGAGTTAATAACCTGTGAATTAATTAATAACTAATTCACCCAACTCATCTCTAGTCTATTCGCCAGTTAGACTAAATACAACCAGTTTAACAAAGCTAAACTGAACACAACTCCATCAACTGCACCTCCAGTCCACTAAACTCAACTCAATTGAGTTCTAACTGAAGTCATGCATGCAAATATTCAACTAACCCATAAGAACCACGTATTTCCTTCATGCAATTGCATGTGCCACATCCGTAGCTCGAACTGCAGTGCTCCAAGAGAATAAGACAAAGTTTATAGTCTAAATATTATTATGAGCTAATAATATTTGACTATTCTATATTTAGACTGAACAGTCACTCCGCTGTGGTGTCACTCCGCTGTGGTCTAAAAATAGAAGTCCATCTTTTTTTTCCAACTTGATCAATCATCCATAAACAACAACCTGCAATCCATAGACATGATCCATATGTCTAAAAATAGACATAGTCTAAAAATAGACTTGCGCCAAAAATAGCCTGCGGGCCCATTTAGTGAAGGCGACTCTTTTCACTAAGCTCCATCATCTTGTTGCAATCTCAACAAGGCTAGTTCATCTTCAACCAAGGCATTACCAACAGGAAAAGTGATGTACGATGGTTTAGAAAACCTCTTTTTCATTGAACATGAAGTAAAGCACTTATTCCCTGTACAGCCCAATTTTGTAAAATATACAGAAGCAGATGAAATTTACAGGAAGCTGACAAAAAAAATAATACCAAAGGATGATTGGTGGTATAGCATGACTGGCATCCTATAAATTAGCATGGTAAATAGTGAGGTAAATAGAAATAATTACCACAATAAATTTTGGTAAAAATGATGAATGTTGGTGAACAGGTAAGGAGTATCAGTTACAGGTGAAAGAGTATCAGTTAAAAAGATCAAATCAGATGTCCAGCACAGAGTTACTAAGACAACAACAAGATGCAAATTCGTAGAGCATGCCTCCAGCTCCTTCAACAAAAACAGGGACAACAAAAATCAGTTCATTATCTGTCACTATATTCGAGACCATTTGTCTCTATATTTGTGTAAATAGATATTTTATTTTCCTAAAATAATTCTCATTTATTTATGAGATATTTTGATGTAAATTTTGTATAAATACTTCTTTATTCGAAGTATTAGGGGTGGATTCTACAACATTTCTATAGACATTTTCTTCTGGGATTGAAGTGCTATTGTACCAACATTTGTATGGCTTGCTGAATCAAGGAATAAAGCTAAGGCAGTTTACATGATACTTGTGTCAAACAGAAATCAAATAAGTATTCTATATCTCTTGTGTTTTACTATTTCCCTTTTGTTTATTAATAATCACATGTGTTTTCATGAAATCTAAATGATAAACGAAATAATGATATTTCAGAAGTTACTTTGTTGCAATCTGTTTTAAAAGGTTTATCTTTCTTAATGTTTTCTTCTAGACTATCATAGTTAGGGAATTCTTAAATGCTCCCTTGCTTTCATAGTTTATCACAGTGACCCATTTAACAAAGAATACTTAATTGCTCCTTGTTAATGAGTACCCTCTATTCTGCATATTAAACCCAATTAAAGGATTCTTCATTGCCCTTTCTCCCTGTTTATTACCATTTCATCCATCCATCTGAACTTGGCATTTGCCTTTTGTTTTACTACCTTGCCTTGTGAGTTTTCCCTTTAGTAATTTGATCCGATCCAGTTCATCCATCACTTGATTTGACGCCGTAGCCCAATGGCTTGAAGGCCTTATTCTATCCATTTGTTACCAGAATTTCACCACCCAACCAAAATCCCCTACAAGCTTTCATAACTAGCCTAATATCCCATAAAACAAAGCTAAACCATAAAGAGAGAGCCCTCTCTGAGTACAGATTCGCTAGATTTTGTACTTAAAAGATTGGTTTGTGGTTACCTTGGATTATCCCTTCTTTTGATAACTTCTAAGGGAAAATCTGAGTGATAACACATTGGATGACTGAACCACGAAGGTTCTTGGTATATAACTGATAAACTACCTGGATAGGGAAATCTGAGTCACTGTGGTGCTTGCTAAGGAGTTAATAAATCATTTGGACAATGGATTCTAACTCTTGGATTAAGCAATACACCATCTAGATCTTGGGTGTATCCTTATGAATGAAACCAAGAGAATGAGTGGGTCACTGTGGTGCTTATTGCTAGATGGTAGTTGATAAACCACCTAGATAGTGAACTCCACATTCTAAGAGATTAACCAAGCCTTTGGTGTAATTTCTATGAAAAATAATCCCCTTAGACTTTGGATCCAGCTTGAGGGTTGTTAGCTACAAGAAAGTTGTGATGCAACTAGCCTTGCCACCCATCTTAACATATTTAGATAAGTTTCTTGTAGTTGTATATTTGAGTTATGTATTGTGATGTTTTATGAATTGTTTATGACTGGTATGGGCTCTTATATATATTGAATGTTATTTAATGCTTGAATGGTGAAATTCATCAGTATGCTCATTATTGGCATGATATATTGTATGTTATGAGTTTGATAAATGATTGGACTGTGTTTTCCAATAGCTTGCTCATGGTTGATGTGATAAACCATGTGCTTATGCTCATTCATTAGATTTCTATTGTTGAGGAATGCAATATTTTAGTTGCTCAAAGGGCTTATGTTGTTTAATAGAGGGTTTGTAATTCCTCTTTTAATGATATGTTCCTATATTGTTATTAAAAAAGTAGGGAAATTCAATCGTATTATAATTTCATTACATTTAATTTATCAATATGGGTTGGTAAACTTGTGAGGTGTAAGAAAATTATGTGCAGTATCAAAGTTAGATTGGTTTTATCAACTAAGCTAAGGAAGTATGAAACGAAACTCTTGAATTATGCACACAAAATTGAAATGAAATCACTCTTACTTGACTTTAAGAATACTTCAGACTAACATATGCTGGGATCGTTCACAAAAATACAAGTTCTCTACACAATCATATTCAAAATTTCAAGCGTCCACTAAAAAGATGAGAATATGATCAAAGGGGTTTCAATCAAAATGGTTGGCCAATGCACTAGGGCCTTTCTTTTGCTGTAGATGAAAGTGAACACTCTGGTAGTCTTTTACTCAACCTAGTCAATCTAGACTCAATATTGGTTGCAGAGATGAGAATGCACTACAAACTTCCCCATTTATGAGAGAGAAGAGTAGCAGTCTCACTCATGGTCTTCTACTTATCTCTTCAACTGGTACATACTCGAATCATCATTAAACTCTAAGAAAGTAGTAAATGAAACCAGAGAACTATGGTGTGTGAAAGGTTCAAGGTAAAAAGGAAAATTCCTCAAGAGGTTGGGGCCTTGTTCTCCTAGAAAATTAGTGAATGGCACTCTTGGTGCCTTGGTTACTTTGGCCAATCAAGTTGATCCTTTAAACACCAACTAATATGTGATAAATAAAAGTCATAAACAACTAGTGAGCTCACACAAGCATAAATAAGAAACTAAGAATGTACAAGAGAGAGAGTATGAACATAAAAGAGCTTAAAAGAACATAAATATACAAGTTATACCAAAATACATCAAATGAATGTACAACACATGGAAAGAAGTGCACAAACTTTGGTTTGTGGGGACTCTCCATGCCTCAACAAGCACACTAGAATGTTTACCATAAGTTGAAATCATAACAACAACATATATTAAGTAAAATGAACTTTGAGAAAGCTCCAAAATATTGAAATCTAGCTAAAAATATATTTCTCCAAGTATTCTAATTGCAAGCTCTAAATATCTCCTCCTTTGAAATGGAGAAAGCACTCTTATTTATACATCAGTTGCTTTGAGAAGACGACAAGCAACCAATAAATTCAAATCCATTTTTCTCTCAATTAGGTACAACCAATTTTATAATATTTGGAAGATAAATATCTCTACAAATCATTTCACAAATATCTAATATCTTTGATAGGAAATCTTTTCAAAAATTCCATTATTCTTCTCCATTGAATATGCTTGAATATTTTTCTCAAAACTTCAAGGGTTGAAGAGGAAATTCGAATTTGAGGCTAAGTGGCCAAATATGACATCGTTAGAATCTTCAAATATGCCTATAAAAATCATAAAACTCATCCAACTTTGATATATAAATGAAAACATGTTATTTTCCTAACATTTAATCATAAACTCACTCAAAATACTAAAGAATGTGCTTTGGAAAATAATAATTCTAAGCTTATATAATCAAATAAATGGTCTTAATGCAAGGTTATGGAGAAGCAGAATATGGTTAAAAGTGAATAAAAAGAGGGTGAAAACATGTGATTTTGGTGAGCTCACATTCCTCCCCAACTGAAGTTGTTGCATGTCCTCATGAAATATTGCATTGATTCTCTTGAATTGTCTTGCTTGGACTGAAATCATCTCATTTTACTCTTGTAGACTTTGCATACTTTGGATTTCCTTGAAGAGTAAGAGATTATGTTTTGTTAACAAATCATTTTATGACTTTAGATACCTCTCCAAGACTTGCATCTCTTGCAAAGTTTTCTTCAATTTTTAATGCCCTTTTTCTTTCTGTCAAGAGCTTGTTGTTGTGGATATACCTTATGGAGGTTCTCATGTTGTGGAGAGTCTTATTTCTTTGAAATATATCTAAGTGTTAGTAGATCTTCTTGTGGTTGGTTCTTGTGCGACACCCACAATTATTGTAGAGTTGTTTCTTGTGTGGAAACACTTTCCTTATACTCTTCTTCTTTCTGCAACAAAGGATACTTGAAAATTCAATCATGTGTACACATTCAAAATAATGACCCACTAATGTGCATATCTGAACTAATCCCTGCTCATAATTTGAACCATTTCAAAACATATCAATCTTTGAACCAAATAACAACAACAATCAGTTGGGAGAAACATGTTGGTCAACATCATATGAGGTTATGGAATAGGGAGTGATGATTGGTAATGAATACCCCCCCTCCCCCCCAACTGAAGGTGTTTTCCATCCTTGGAAAATGGGGAAAGTAATGTCACACATTAAATTTTCCAAATACATGTTTTATAACATTCAACGAGTTATTGTTTAAAGGTTAATAAAAAACATACCTTCACCTACCTGAAAATTCCATAAGCTATGCATCTGGGAGATTTTGGTTGTTACTGTTGGATCATGTATTTTGAAGTGAAAGAATCTAAGATGCTTCTTCTTTTCTCTTGGTTGTATGAACATAAGAAGAGATCTGAAATTGGAACCTTTTTATCTGCTTATTGCTTGAACTAAGCTATTGGTGTTGAACTCTGGAGCTAAACCTTGATTTACTGCTACAAGTTGTTGTTAGTGTAATGAAACCATATAGTATTCATTCATATCCACATCATGGCATAATTCTTATCTAAGTGAATACATTTCGCTGAGGTCAAGCATAGAAAGACATAGTAAAATTATTGGCCATTAATTAATGTCCGTTAACTGACATGAGACTACTCACCATTAATGTCAATGAGAGTCAAGATGCCCAAGTACATCTTACTAGGTATAGATAAATGAGTTATATGTCGAGTCACCTAGGAGATTTGAAAAACATGGGACATTAATGTATTCCCACTATTTATTGGTGACAAAACTTTCCACTAAGGCATGCAAGCCTCAAGGTACTAAAATTATTCTCTATTCTCAATCCCAGATGATGTGTTGAAGTTTATAGGTCAAGACTTGTTATAAGGGGGGCCTTAATGAATCACCCATCATCTAACACCATAAAATAATTGCTAAGACCATAAATGAATTATTTCCCTATCAAGCAGGATCTTTTTTGGCAGAAGGAAGAGGACATCGAGGTAACTCAACATGGTAAGTGATTTGAATGCCTTTATTCATGGGTTAGGGTTGAATGAAGGTAAAGCATGAAAGTATGAAACTTTCAAATGGAAAATGGGTTTGAAGTCATGATCTAGTAGTGATAGGAAGATAATTTTTTTAAGGTTGATTACATAAACAAATGGAAAATTGGACTTCGACATGGATAGATTGTTGAGCCTAGAGGGAGGAAAATGAATGAGTATACCATGACACAATTAGCTTCTGAGAGGCTTCTTTTGGTAGCAATGGATGTGATTTAACATAGAATGAACTTGAATTCTCCATCAATTCATTGAGACATGCCCTTCTAAAAAGAATTTGGTTTTCAAAATCATTTGTTCATAGATTAGTCTTCATGATCATCTCGAAATCATCAAAAAATTATCGTTAACCTGCAATATAACGTGGAATCATTGAATAAGAGACGTGAAATGCCTCTTACAAAAATTCATAATTAGCTGTAATAAAACAAATCCAAGGAAAATAAATAAAATGAAATGCACTTCTTTCCTATTGGGGAGTGGTGCAACTTAGACTATACGTCAATGTTTTGTTGATAACTTCTCCATTTGATTATGATTAGAGTGAATAAAAACATGACTAAAGTAGATTCATAGGGGAATTTTAATTTCAAATACAACATATTTTGGGCTAGAAGGATTTGAACCCTTGACTTCACGGGTCCGGAACCATGAGCTCTGATCCACTGAGCTACCAACCCTATCCCTTATTTGATACTGTGGATGACTGGCTACGCAGGACCGTTTCGTTTGTGGGTGTGGTCCGTCTAATTGCTTTTCCTTGCCTTATTTTGCCTTAGGTGGATGGTTCATGGTACAACCTTTGTTACTTCATGGTATATACTCACGGATTGGCCATTATTTCCATTGGAAACATGTTTTAATGATCTCATGATTTTAACTCTAGTTTTAGGAATTTTTTGAAGTCCAATTACTACAAAATTAAAAAATTATAGTCTTTTTCTATATGTGATCAAGGTATGTGCGAATCTCAGGGAGTGTGTATATAGTAACGTTATGAGTCCATCCCCCTTTATATAGGTGGATCTTATTACCGATTTTTTTTTATAGTCTTAAATGCTAATGAAAAGGTCTCCATGATTTAGGGCTCACTGAGACCTTCCTGACAACGCTTAAATGACATGAAATGGAAATTATATGAGAAATTCATGGCCATTAGAAGTTTTGGCCAAGTAGGGAAAAAAATTGTGGTTGTGTGCCATGTGGCAGCACTAGATGAATACATTTAGATAGTATGGAATGTATGGATGCTTTTTGGGTAGGTGGCATGGTAGATAATTAAATATTTGGCATGGAAGATGATTGGACAGTTGACATGGCATATGACTAGGCAATGACATGGAGTTGGTTGGGCAGCTAACTAGACAATGAAATGGAAGTTGACTAGGAAATTGACTGAACTACTGACTATATATGATACTGATATATGAGTCAATCCTAGGTTGTCATGTGGTAGTCCTGATTTGACCAAAAGTAGGCTTCGTCCACAACATAACAAACAAGCCACTAGAATTGAACTTGCAACCTCATCAGACCAAACCTGACAATATACCATTAGACTAACCATAGAACTTCTAATGTAAAATAGGAACAAACCTTTTTTAAAAGGGAAACAAACCTTTTTTAAAATCTTAATTTTTGAACAATGGGCTAAAATATGGCATTGGCCAAGATTGACCCCCACAACCTCTACTCAATAAACCAAACAACCCAACCAAACCACCACATCTCCGTTATGATATGGCACATGGAGATTTTATTTTAAACCCTAATTTTTCATATCCCTGAAAAATGCAAGGGTCCACCGAATTCGACTCACCCACCTACCATTATACAAACTAACACTCTACCATTTAAATAGAGTTTCGAGCTTGACACAATTCATATAATCAACAATTTTATTGTAGGTTTTAATCGAGGTTGAAGCCCAAGCAACGAAAAAGTAACATTTGAACTTACGATTTTTCATGTACAAACCATGTGTTTTCACCAGTGTGCCATGACATTATCTGTTATACGAATTATGCAACAACTCATTTAGAGAATCTGTTTAAATTTCTTTCTTTATTGTATATTTATCTTCTATTTTTTATTTATGCATTTATGTATATTTATGCTTTATTTATTCCTTTATTTATTTTTTTTAATAAAACATCAAACGTTATTTAACAAAATGGAGACAAATCTAATTGTAAGTTGGAGATCAAAATCGAGGTAATTAAGCATTTTTCAAATATTTAGTTATTTTAGATCATCCCTAAAAACATCTCATACTAATTTCTTTAGATCTTAAAATTTTTATGACATTTTGTTGCAAAATATCAAATAAAAGTAGACATTACAAGGCTAATATAATGACTTATATCCAAATTCTCCTTTCTAATCTCCAATATCACAAATAAGTGCAGGAAGAGGGCATAATTAGGCTTTATCCATTTGAAATATGTAACGAGAAAAGCATAGTAAGAAACAATTATCTCTTATACAAACCTTAAATTCTTATCTCTTGGAACTCTACTTGTTTTCCTCCTCCATATATATCCCTTTTCGTATAGACCTTCCTACCAATGTGTTGTAGTTGCTACAACACCCTCCAAAATTTTGGCTTGCACCCAAATTTTGAAGCCTTCCTTGGTCTTTTCCTTGTTGTTGCAAACATTAGAGCTCATTTCATGAGCTTTCTCGTACTTCTTTGGTCCCTTTTGCATGTTGGGTTAACTGTCGTCTTTTGGCATGTTTGACTGTCGTACAATGTTTGCAAGCCTTTTATGATGGTTTCGAAGGTCAATATTTGTGTATATGACTTGTACCAACCATGTATCTATCACATCCATACACAAAATTTTGAGCACTGTCACACAAGTTTCGTCGCAGTGGTCCTAAAGCCTATCTTAACTATTGCACTTGTCGTATCTCGTCATGAGGCAGTGAAATAAAGGGAAATGATTTGTTTATGTGCTCTGATGATCTATGTTATCATGTCGTCAAAGTATGCTAAGTTTGTGATCACAGTCAAGGTCTATCACAGTTCAACACCCATCCCACACATAGTCATTTTCGGAAAATCTTCCCGACTGGGCAACTTAGCTCCACCGAGCCCAAACTGAACTATGCGCTACGCAGTGTTAGCCATCTAGGATTTGATCCTGATGCTTCGAACTATGCAGTTTTTAGTCCACGTCCTCTAGGGCTGCTGCTCTACACAATTCCTGAGTCCAACTCTCAATCTTGATCTCAAGGATTGCATAGTTATGTCTCCCAATCTACCTTGAACTATGCACTTCACATCTTCAACCCTCAAGCATTTTCCTTGCCAACTGAAACTGCACAATGTAAAGAAGCCCAACCTCCCTTTTCCTCCAAAATTGTGCAAATTCCTCCTCTAGTGTCCTTTCCCTTAGCCAGATCCCACTAACTCCAAAAACTACACAGTTCTATCGTTCAAGCCTCCTTAAGTTGCTCATTACACAATCTCAGAGCCTAAGATCTCCCCCTGTTTGCTGGAATTGCACAATGCATAGTCACTAGGCTCCTCTCCCCAGTTTGTGACTTGTCTCGGGCTCAGTTCATGGATAAGAATGCATCATCTTATACTAAGGGGTTTTCAGATTGATGACGTCTCGTCATGAGTGAATTGCAGGAAAAAGTACATTATCAAGTCATGGCGAGATGATGGAGAAGGAGAAGAAGGAGGGAAGCATGTTTAAAGACTTCATTTAGCTAAATCACATATGGATCAACCAAGAGAAAGAAAAAGGACACAAGTTTGCAACTACCATCCAAGACTGAAGATCATTGAAGACTTTGCATCAACATGCCATGCAAAGGAGACGAGAAAGCATATCCAAGAAGACATCCAACACTCAACAACAGTAATCACTTAACAATGCCACATCACCAAGCAGCCCATGTTAGTAGTTTCATGTCATGTCATGTCATGAGTGGTCATATGCCACATCACTATTGTGGATCATGTATATTGTATTCAAATGTATTGTAAAGTGGAAGTCCAAAGGACACACATGAATATGAAGAGTCATGTAAGTTGAAAAGTCATAGGAAGTTGAACAATCATGAGGGTAGTTAAAGAGCCACAAGGGGGAAGCATCACCCCTTGGTTATATATACCCCCTCATTGTATGAGCAAAGGACTTTTCACCTTGTCTCCTCCCGCAAGGCATTAGAGAGATAAACTAGTTCTTTGAGGAGAAAGGAGTGGGTCCAATGTCCAACTACTGGGGCTAGTGATGTACATTGTAAACATGTGCCTTAGAACTTTTTCTTAATAACAAAAACCTTTTAACACCAACACATTCTTCATGCATGGACTATGAATGTTTGTCAGAATATTCTGTGGACGTTTGTATTTCATGTTTGATTTCATATGTACTAAGATAGTTGAACTATTTCGGTTATTTTAGTGCTTATCTTATTAATAATGTGATATAATGGTTGTTATTTCTATCCCATCCTTGTGGACTATTCTATGGGACTAGACATATCTTTTCTTGGTTGTTGATTGGAATGGTTGCCGCATCCGTTGTGGACTATTCTGCTAGATGTTAGACAGATCCTTCAATTTTGCGTGTGTCTCTTCATAGGTCATACTATTACCTCTCATTTAGAGGCTCATTTTTATCCCCCCTTTGCAGTAGAAGAACCTTGACAGAGTTGCAACTACACACTCACTAGGCACACCTCCTTTTCTTTTCAAAGACACCATTGCATCACTCTCTTATGCTGACATCTAGAGCCAAGGAAAATCTTTAAGGATTTTGCAACCGAGCCTTTATATCAGATGAGACTCCTACACCAAATGGTGTGAGGTTTGATTGGGACTTCATCTTGGGGAGATCCCCTGAATTTTGGCAGGCCCAACACTATTAACATTTATGGCACTAGAGGGAGGGAAACCAGTATTTTATGGTTGATAGACCCACCAACCCCATCATTCCATCTTCCGGTTAAGGAAACAACGTTCATTCCAGCTCCCCTACTCATGCTTTTGAATTTGGTGACTCTTCTCATCTGAGGCCTAAACATGAAATTTCTTACACTCAGATTCGGTTTATCCGTTGCATCACATGTCAATTTTCAAAAGCTATTGGATTGATTCCAAGAGTAATCAGTCTTCCTTGTTCCCCAAAAGAAGAACAATACCACCTCCACAAGAATAGTAGTTTTTACTGTTGAAGACGTGGTTCTTACCACTCTTGAAGAATAAGTAGACTTTGTGGAAAGAGAAGAAGACCCCCCACTCTTTCATAGTGATGATGAAGGCAACATTCTACTCTCGGATGCAACTTTCAACGGGACATGCGAAGAAGAAGAATAAGAGGAAGAAGAGTCATTATACTCTGATAAAGAGGAGGATGAAAACAAAGAAGAAGACATGGCAGAGAAAAATCTGGACTAGATGACTTAGGGCCCACTCGCACTTCCAGGTGTCCTGCATAAGATGCCAACGCATTCAGAGAAGTTGTTAACAAAGTGTGACCCTGAAAAGATAGTGAAGGCTAAAGACCATTTGGACAAATTTTACCTACATCTACAAACACTTGAGGTATGTTATGATGATGTTGCATGTATACTTTTCCCATGTACCTTGGATGGTAGAGCAGTTGTATGGTATCACAACCTGCCTGCAAACTCCATCCATAATTGGAGGGTGTTTAAGAAGATCTTCCTTGAAAAATGTGTTGATGATAAGAGCCCCGCCATGTTATTGAAAGAGATTGGTAATATTAAGATGGAGCAAAAGGAAAAATTGAAAGATTCCAACAATAGGTTCAATCACATCATGAAAAAATTTCTGAAAAACAAAAAACCTCATGACTCCATCACCATAGATTACTACACTTGCCAACAAGTATTGCATAGTTTGTGAAGCGAAATGTGAAACATACATTGACAAAAAATTATGAAGAGTCCATCATTGTCAAGAAGGAATTGTGTGCCATTGGAGTCATCTGAGATGATGAACAAACAAAAGACTCCAAGGACATGGGTAAGAGGTTTCAATCCTCTGTGAGTAGGGGTAAAGAGAAAGAACCAACTAGTCTTGAAACTCTGACTTGTCTCATCAAGTCTCTATCCAATGAAATGGAAGAAAGCAAACAGAGGACCAACAAGACCATCGCGAGAAACAAGCCTCCCAAGTTTAACTCGTTCAAAAGGATTGGGGCTTCTAGCAGTGGTCGTAACCAACCGGAAAAGTATGCACAGAGTTCCAATGTTATCGTTAACATTGAGAAGATGGGCACGGATCAATATTTCATGTTTCATCAAGAGATTCTTTCAGAAAATATGTGCCCACAATGGAATCAAGCCATGAGCATGATGACTACATAGCTTGTTGATTCAATCATGGCTGAAGAGTAGACTGAGCCTACTAAAGAAAAGGAAGAAGCTACTATATTTGATGAAACTCCAAGTGTTGAGAATGCAATGAACATGTTTAATTTTATTCTCATAGGCCAAAAGAGTAATGTTGATAAGCAACCTCCAAGTGACGGTCCGACCCATAAGTAGAACAACTGGTACAACCTAATAAGATAAGGGCCGATCACCACAATTGAGTTGCCGAAGCAGAAATTCAAAGAGAATATGTTAAGAAAATCAACCCATCATCTAACTCAACGTGGAACACTTAGAGAAAGTCTGGGAAAGAAGTCTCAATGAAAACTATTTCCGGCAACAGTAAGGACATAATCATCCCTCCAGAAACCACAAACCAAGTTCCATCTCTAGATACCTCGACTGGTCTTCCTACTGCGTATTATAACATTGTTGATGATATGAAGAAGGTTCATGCGAACATCTCCATGTTTGAACTAACAAATATCACGAGCCAGCAAGACATCCTTCTAAGGGCACTTGGCCAAAACTCTACAAGTAACATGACCTCTTCGGACAAGGGATCTAGTGAGTCTCTTAATACTCTCGCATCTGTACTTAATGCACTTACGATGGATGCAAACACACTCTACCCAATATTCTTGCTAACTTTCAAAATATTCAATTTCAATGTACACAATTGCTTGGTTGATTCTGGTACATTGGTGAACGTCATGCCATTATCTATTGCCAAGAAAATCAATGCTAAATTGGAAAAGACAGATGCATTGATTGTTCAGTTGGACATGACTCATGTCCTAGAAATTGGTGAACTTAGAGATATCATCATCCACTTATCATCTGACGAATGAGTCCACCAATGTATCAACATAGTGATTATGGACATTCCAGAAGCATACAAAGTGTTGTTGAGTAGAGACTGGTCTAGAAAGATACAGACTAGTCACACTTATGGCTTCTTTATAGGGGTAGAAATAATCAGATCTAGGTAGAATCAGAGAGATATATGAAGCACATTGTTACTCCCTTAAACACACATTGGATTTTGCAGAATTAATTTTTGGCAATTACTTTCTTGAAACTCAATTGGGGTGTTATCTTGCAAAACTATCCCTAGTTCCACTAGACACGCAGTTGGATCTCCTTCCTTGTCCAACTAGTGAGAATTAACCCTATACAATTAGTAGTTGTTGTAGTATTACTAGTGTAGTTCACAGTCCCTGTACATATGATGTTTGGACTATGTTATTCAGTGGTTCCAAAAAGCAGGAGGACTCTAGAGTTAGATGTGTTTTAATAGCCACGCTGCAAAGAAAGCATTTGATCTCTAGCCATTTGGAATTTGAGTGCACATACAACACTGTAGAGTATGAGGCACTCATCTTAGGCTTGCAAAAGGTCATAGACCTCAACGTTTCCATCCTAAAAGCGGTAGGTGACTCAGAAATCGTGGTGTGACAAGTAGGTAATAGCATACATTGTATGTCACTTCATCTTAAAAGTTATCAACAAGAGGTATGGTGTCTCATCTCACATTTCCAAGATTTTAATATTATTTATGTTCGAAGAATGAGTAATGCAGTTGCAGATTCATTAGGAAACGATGTTGCTAGGATGTCACCATTAAGGGAAGGTTTATCTATTGAAATTATTTATAAACCTTCTGTCCTAGATAATATCATTAATTTATGCATTTTTTATGACGACCAACAAATACTGTATTTCATGGCAAACCCTGACATATTCAAAGATGAAACTATTGATGAGGATGAGCATGAAAAGGCACTACAGGATGCACTAATGAAATTAAAGGAAACCTCACCCCAAAGGGTGTGGTATCATTGGAAAAATTGTATGATCTGCAGAATTGTTTCGGGGACCTATCAATTATAAGACGCACAATCTACTATGTCGCACGAAAAAATCAACTTGGGAATTGATAAGGATCTGAAATATGTTAATATCGGTACTTTCTACACACCATACGAGTGACAATCCTTCATCTTCTTATTCAAGCAGTATTGTGATGTCTTCCTGTGGATGTATGATGAACTCAAGGCATATGACACATGAATCATCCAGCATGTAATAACGATTAAGGAAGGGGCCAAGCCATTCCAACAGAAGTTGAGGAAAGTACATCCAACGCTTGATCCTCTCATACAGGTAGAGTTGAGAAAATTGCTGGATGCTCGGATCATATACAAAGTATGACACTCAACGTGGGTGTCAAATTTGGTCCCTGTAAGGAAGAATTCCAGGTTGATCCACCTATGTGTACATTTTTGGAATCTCAACCATGCCTCAGACAAAGACAACTACCCCGTGCCATCCATGGAGAAAATACTACAAATAGTATCAAGGTCCGAAATGTTTTCTCTATTAGATGGATATTCCATATATAACCATGTTGTGGTTGTAGAGCCTGACAAACTGAAGACAACATTCAAAACAAAGTGGGGCACGCTCACATTCTGACAAATGTCGTTTGGGCTAATCAACGTTGTTTCAACATTCCAACGTGCTATGGGCATCATCTTCCACGAACTCATTGGACAATGTGTAGTTATCTATCTTGATGATGTAACAATATTCTAAATAGAGGTCAGACCACTTATGTCACTTGAAGAATATTTTTGCGTCATGTCACAAGTACGAGATATCCTTGAATCCCAAGAAAAGTATCTCTGTAGTGTCTAAAGATCTCTTAGGACACATCATTGCTAAAATTGGGATCAAGGTAGACCTAGACAGGGTTAGGACAATCACACAAATTCCCTTCCTAGTGAATAATAAAGACATGCAATCTTTCTTGGGGAAGATCAACTTCCTCCACAAGTTCATCTCTGAATATGCCCAGCTTTTCAAACCAATACAAGAGATTGTGAAGAAGGACGTTGTCTACAAATAGGATAAAAGGGAAAAGGACTTGTTTTCCCATATCAAGAAGGATATAGTATAAGCCCCCACATTGGACAACCCAGACTTTGGTAAATATTTATTTCTCTACACTTTTGCTTCTGACACCTCTCTTGTTATTGTACTCACTTAGAAGGATGAATTGAATAATGAAAAACCTATCTCCTTCAAGAGCAAAAGTATGAAAGGATCAGACATTAACTACCCCAACATGGAAAAATAGGCTTGTGTAGTGTACAAGGTGATAACGCACTTTAGGCCCTATCTATTGAAGAAATATTGTGTTATATTTTTGCCACACCTAGTAGTCAGGTCACTTCTTGTTCAACAAGAGTTGGGTGAAAGGAGAGTGAACTGGCTGACCGAGTTACAAGAGTATGATCAAGACAACAAACTATTTCACACAATAAAGGGTCATGGTCTTTTCCAGCGAGCAACAGAAGCAGTAAATGTGAAAGAGGAAGAAGAGCTCGCAAGATGGGAGTAAGAGATTGAGATGTATAATGTTGAGTGAGCCTTCCCCACTACAAGCATAAAATCTTGGTACACATATGTGCGTCGATAACTTAAGCACGACATAGTTCCCTCTCACTTTTCCACATGACAGAAGAGGGCACTCAGACTTAAAGCATTATCTTATTAGTTGGTGCATGAGGTGTTGTTCAGAAAGCACCACAACGGAGTACTGCTCAGGTGTTTGGAGGTGCACAATTTAGAAAAGGTATTGCGTGATCTCCAAAATGGACCAGTCGAGGGACACTTTACAAGAAACACTACAACACATAAGGTTATGCAGGATGACTTTTACTGGCCCACATTATTCAGAGATGCCCATGCTTACACTTGCAAGTGTCCGGTGTGTCGAAGGTGTGATGGTAGAAACAATAAGTCAGCAACCCCACTGCAGCCCATTGGAGTGGAATAATTTTTTCAACAGTAGGGTTTGGACATTATTGAGGAAATTTTCCCGCACTCGTCAAAGAAGCACTGCTACAACTTATTTCCCGCAGTGGACAGAAGTAGTTCTGCTTAAATAGGTGAACGATCAAGAATTCATTAGCTTTCTGCAACATAACATCATTTCCATGTTCGAGGTTCCTACATTACTTTTTTTTACAATGCAACATATTTCTCATTGTTAATACTTTATGATTTTTCATTGGAAAATGGTATCATATTGAAGAATTCAGCTAATTACTATCCACAAGGGAATGGTCTTGTTGAATCCATGAACAAAAACCTTATCTACATCATAAAAAATACCATATTCTCTTAACAACAAAATTGACACTCTGCTTTGGTGAATGCCTTATGGGCTAACTGAATCATGCCAAAACCTCCCCTGAACACCTCCCCTTACTTGATTGTGTGTGGAAAAGAAGCCATCCTCCCACTAAATATTTACTTGCCTGCTCTCCAACTGTCACAAGAGTCTCAAGGCAAGCCATGTCTGTTAGTTCAACATAGGATGGATACTCTTCATAAGATACAAGAAAAAAGGTTGCAGGCTAAAGATAAATTTTCACTTCACTAGAGTCGTATGAAGAGGTGGTTTGACAAGAAGTCTGCAAGGAATAATAACTTTAGTGCGGGTGACTTAGTTTTAAAGTGGGATAAAGCCCATGAGGACAAAGGTAAACACACTAAGTTTTAGTCCCTATGGATTGCGCCATTCACGATACATGAAAATCTTGGCCAACACACATATCATCTTCAATCACTTGACGAGAAGATTTACTCTCTCCCTATCAGTGGACAAGAATTGAAACAATACTTTCAATGAAAATCTAGGGTTGTTCCCTACATTATGTACATATTATTTTCTTTTATTCTCTGTTGTTTTCTTTTTCCTGTTTGAATTTTGTTTTGGTTTCTGTTGTGTGAATAAGTGTTTTGCATGGATATGTTGTGGCTTCTAAGTATGTGTGTGGCTAAACTGTAAAGAGGCTTGTGACACTTCAACATTTGGCTAGCCTTCTATCTATCTTCCTTGTGTTGGTTGCATCTTTTCGCTGATGAAGTTTCGATGGAAAATATGATCCATCTGTAAGGAGATTTTTGGTCCAAACATGAACCAATGTCTATTCTAGAAACCTCATGTCTATACTCGGTTTTTATTCTTTGGTTTTCTCAAGATTATCCAACTAGTAGAAACAGATAAGGGGAAAAATATAAATGAGAAAACCTAAATAAAAGGCCTCTATATGCTTCTCTGAAGGAACGATCTCTTATGCTCTCAATAAGTCAGGATCCCTCTTCTGCCCCAAAGTAAATAAGTGCCAATACATAGTTCTCTTTAAATAAATAAATAAAGGCGAAAGAAGAGAAAGGCTTCCCGCACAGAGAGGTGAAGCAAGAAACTCTGTCGGGGTACTTTCCAGGCTTGCTGGAAACAAAGAAATGTTTTTGTTCCTACGTGACTCCACCTAGGTATTGTCCAAGCTTGCTAGCAGTGGAGCAACACTAGAGATGAAAAATTATACTCTGAAAATCTTTAGCTCATGAGATACACTACCCTTCCCAACTTGAAACATTGTGATTATGTTGTGTTCAATTGAGAAGGTATAAATGGGGCCATATCTATTCATGGGGTAAGTGGGAAGGCCAAAGTGATCTACATGATGAATCAGTACTCCTTGAAGAACCAAGGCCCTTCACAGAAAGAATTAACCAAGACAGAGAAGATGGAGTTCAAACAATGTGTTGCCAAGTGTTATAATGGTTGCAACACCCTCCAAAATTTTGTCTTTCACCCAAATTCCAGAGCCTTCATTGGTATTTTCCTTCTTGTTGCAAAACTAGAGCTCGTTTCATGAGCTTTCTCATAGTTCTTTGGTCCCTTTTTTCATGTCAGGTTAACTGTCGTATTTTGGCATGTTTGACTATTGTACAATGTTTGCAAACCTTTTCTAATGTTTTTGAAGGTCAGTATTTGTGTATATGACTTGTCCCAACCATGTAAAGATTTGTCACATCCATAGACAAATTTTTGGGCAATGTCGCACAATTCTCATCACAGTCATCCTAAAGCCTATCTGAATTGTCCAACTTATCGTATCTTGTCATGAGGCAGTCATACAGATGGAAATGATTTGTTTACATGTTATGATGATATATGTTGTCATGCCATCAAAGTATGTTAAGTGCATGATCATAGTCAAGGTCTATAATAGTTCATCGCCCATCCCATCCCACACTTAGCCATTTTCGGAAAATCTTCCCAATCGGGCAACTTAGCTCCACCGGGCCCCAACTAAACTGTGTAGTCTTAGCACTCTCGGATGTGACCTTGTTGCTTGGAACTAAAAATTTCATAGCCTATCTTCTAGGGCTACTTCTCTATGCAATTCCTGGGTCCATTTCTCGATATTGACCTCCAGAATTGCGTAGTTGTGTCTCCCAGTTTTCCTTGAATAGTGCACTTCGCATATTCAACCCTCAAGCCTTTTCCTTTCCTACTGGAACTACACAATGTGCATAATCCTAGCCTCCCTTAGCCTCCAAAACTATGCATAGGCCTCCTCTAGTCTCCTTTCCCTCAGCCGAATCCAACTACCTCCAGAAACTGCGCAGTTATGTCCTTCAAGCCTCCCTAAGCTACACATTGCACAATCTCAAAGCCTAATCTCTCCCCCTATCTGCTGGAACTGCACAATGCATAGTTATTGGACCCCTCTCCCCAGTAAGTGATTTTTCCTAGGTTCATTTCATGGATAAGAATGCATCATCTTAGACTAGGGGGTTTTCGAATTGATGTCGCCCTATGAATTACAAGGTGATGGAGAAGGAAGAAGGAGGGAAGCATGCATAACTACTTCCTTGTAGTTGAAATCACAGGTGGATCAACCAAGAGGAAGCAAAGGGACACAAGTTTTCAACTACCATCCAAGATTGAAGATCATTGAAGACTCTGCATCACCAAGCCATGTAGAGGAGAAGAGAAAGCATATCCAAGAAGACATCCAACTCTCAGTGGCAACAGTGACTTGACATTGCCACATTACCAAGAAATCCATGTCAGTAGTGTCATGTCATGTCTTGTCATGAGTGGTCATATGCCACATCACTATTGTGGACCATGTATATTGTATTCAAATTTATTGTAAAGTGGAAGTCCAAAGGACACACATGAATATGAAGAGTCAAGTAAGTTGAAAAGTCATAGGAATTTGAACAATCATGAGTGTATTGAAAGAGTCACAAGGGGGAATCATCACCCCTTGGTTATATATACCCCCTCAATGTATGAGAAAAGGACTTTTCACCATGGCTAATCCCACAAGGAATTAGAGAGATCAACTAGTTCTTTAAGGAGCAAGGAATGGCTCCAATGTCCCACTACTGGGGCTAGTGATGTACATTGTAAACATGTGTCTTGGAAATTTTCCTTTATAACAAAATCCTTTTAAGGCCAACGCGTTCTTCATGCATGGACTATGAATGCTTGTAAGACTATTCTATAGACATTTGTATTTCATGTTTTCTTTCATATGTAGTAAGATAGTTGAACTATTTCGGTTATTTTAGTGCTTATCTTCTTGAGAATGTGTTGTAATGGTTGTTATTGTTGTCCCATCCTTGTGGACTATTCCATGGGATACTAGACATATCATTCCTTGTTTGTTGGTTGTAACAACCATCACATCCGCTATGGACTATTTCGATGGATGTAGATGGATCCTTCTGGTTCGTGTGTGTCTCTTCCTCGGTGGTACCATTACCTCTCACTTAGAGGCTCACTTTTCTCCCCAGTTTGCAGTAGAAGAACCTCGACACAGTTGCAACTGCACACTCACCAGGTACACCTCCCTTGCTTTTTGAAGACACCATTGCATCACTCTCTTGTGTTGACAGCTAGAGACAAGGAAAATATTTAAGGATTTTTCAATTGGACCTTTATACCGGATGGGACTCCTAAACCAAATAGCTTGAGGTATGATTGGGACTTCATATCAGGGAGATCCCATGAATGTTGGTGGGTCTAGTATCGTCAACACAATGGTTAGTCAACAAGGTGGTTCTTATTGCAACATTAAATGAAAATTTCTAAGAAATAAATGAAATCTTATAGAAACAAACACAAAACAAACTTCAAAAAAAAAGCCTGGTTTTATTTATTTAATTTATCATACTTTACTTGAAAAAGGAAATATTTTTTGAAGTTTCAGATTATTCTAGTGTAACCATTTATAGATCAATATCTCTAGTGTGATCTAACTTTGAATAATATACCTCAATTCCCATCAAAATATGAGAGGCTAATTGTACACATGGATTTGGTGTTAATATTTGTTGAAGAATGGAGGAATGGTGTAGCTTAATGACTCTTTGGAATTAATATTCAATGTAGTCCTTTCTCTCTTGGTTCTCATCTTAAGTTTTCATGCCTCGAATTTCTTTTGAAATTTTCCCTTCACTCTCTAAAAGGCGCTTAGGATCTAGAGCCAAACATGCCATTTTTTTTTTAATTTCTAGCTCAAATGGTTACTCCTCGTCAGTTGTGGTCCATGCTCTTGGATCTTCTCCAAATCTCAATTAAGAAAACTATAAAAAAACTTCTAAGTTCTCTTCTTATGGTTCATGGATCTTTTGTTCTTTTGTTGCTTCTTGAGATGCATCTCTATCCTTACTGACTATTATGGAACTAAGAAAGAGGCTTGAGAAGATTCTCGTGGGGTATGTTATTTTCTTCCCTACAAATGCTTTAACATCATTTTCGTTCCTCTGCTAGTCTACAGCTCCTGTCCCAAAAGAAAATTAGTACTAGGGCTCTTACAAAACCCAAAAGAATAAATGAATTAAAATAATTACAGTATTGAAAAACACACCACACATGCAAGAAGGGAAACACACTTGCTTGGAAAATAATAATCAAGGGTTCAAGGAACTCTCTAAAATGGTTGTGTAGGTTCTTATCTCCCATTTTACATTTCCTACTCCACCAAGTTGTGTAATTTAAAGACAATCTACCTACCTATACTTCAATCCCCTTAGAACCTCCTCGGTAACTACACTAAAAATATTGAGAAAATCAATTGTATTAGAATTATGTTACATTTAGTTTATCAATCTGGGTTGGTAAACTTGTGAGGTGAAAGAACAGTATGTGTGAGATCAAAGTTGGATTGGTTTCTCAGTTAGAAATAACAACTAAGATAAGGAATCATGAAACAAAAATCTTAAACTATAAACACGTAATTGAAATGAAATTACTCTTAATTAACTTTAAGAATACTTCAGACTGGCATATACTGAGATATTTCATACAAATCCAAGTTCTTTACACTGGGTAGGGAACTATGGTGTTTGAAAGGTTCAAGGAAGAAAGGCGAAGTCCCCAAGAGTTTGGGGCCTTCTTGTCCTATCAAATTATTGAATGGGACCCTCAATGCCTTGATTACTTTTTCCAATTAGGTTGATCCTTCAAACAACAAATATTTGGTGATAAATACAATTCATAAACAACTAGTGAGCTCACACAAGCATAAACAAGAATTCAGAAAGTACAAGAGAAAGAGTATGAACATAAAAGACCTTAAAAGAACATAATATACAAGCTATACCATCATACATCAAATTAATGTACAACACATGGAAATCAATGCACAAACTTTTGATTTTTGGGGGCCCTCCACATCTCAACAAGCACACTAGATTGTCTACCAAAAGTTGAAAATCTAAACAACAACATATATTAAGTAAAATGAGCTTGGAGAAAGCTCCAAAAGATTGAAATCTAGATACAAAGATATTTCTCCAAGTATTCTAATTACAAACTCTAGTTCTCTCATCCTTTGAAATAGAGAAAGCACTCTTATTTATACATGAGTTGCTTTGAGAAGAGGATAAATAACTAATAAATTTAGATCCATTTTTCTCTCAAATAGGTACAACCAATTTTCTAGTCATTAGAAGATAATTAGTTCTACAAATCCTCTCATAAATCTCTAATACCTTTGATAGTAAATCTGATCAAAACTTCCATGATTCTTCTCCATTGTATATGCTTAAATATTTATCTCAAATATTCAAGGGTTGAAGAGGAAATTCGAATTTGAGGCCAAGTGGTCAAATATGACCTTGTTGGAGTTTTAAAATATGCCTATGAACATCATAAAACTCATCCATTTTTGATAGATAAATGAAAATATGTTATTTTTATAATATTTAATCATAGCCCACAAGGGGAAACTCAATTAGTGATCATCACGTTATGAATTATTATGTAAACCATGAGATTCAAGGTTCAAATCCCATGTGGCTTAAGCCAACTATGTGTGTGTGTGTGTGTGTATTCACTCAAAATACTAAAATAAATGCTTTGGAAACTTTTTAAATCTAAACCCATATATAATCATAGAAATGGTCTTAATGCAATGTTACAGAGAAGCAAAATATCATTAAAGGTGAATAAAAAGAGGGTAAAAATATGATATTTTGGTGAGCCAATAGTATGCATGTACTTAGTTGATTTAACAAGCACATGCTTATGAACATGTCTAACCAATTTTCAAGAGGCTAATAAAATTAGAGTAATGAGTGCATTTTCCTTTGAATTACATTGCAGCCAATGTATAATTTGGTATCGGGGCCTTACTCCCTTCTAGTCTTAGAAATATATATGTTGGGTGTCAAGGTACCCATCCTCTGTTGATGGTTAGGAGGTAGAGGATTTGGGACTTTCAGCCCCTATACTAGTTATTACATAGATAAATAAAACATTGGGGTAGTTGCTCCTTTTTCAAACATAAGGTCACTAAAATTTGAGGTCTCAAGAACTTGGGGCTGTGTGCCTCAACGCAAAGGAAATTTATGTTCCAAGCTTCAGGCCCTTAAGGTCATATCATGTGAAGGATTTGGAACAGGCTATCCACACCCCATTTTGGCATTTCTTATGGTCTTCATGACCAACAGAGCAGGATGACACACCTTTACATACATATAAGAATATTATCAGGCCCAACAATGAGATACTATTGAAAAAAACCATCCCAACAAAGCCATACCAAGTGGTCCCCACATTGGCCTTCGACCATTGGCTTGTCGGCCCTAGGGTGCAACATAACATATGTGCATTAGGGTGAAGAAGGGTGGGTTTGATGATGGAACCTAAGCAAGTAGAACCTTTTTGTTGGGCTACTAGACCCTTGGAATGAGAAATAAATTAATTGTTGACACTTGGATGAACACCCTCCAAAATTTTTCCTACAAGTAAATTTTTGAGCTTGCTAAGGGTCTAACAATCTACTCACTTCATGATCAATGTGTAGGTTTTAACCCCGTACAGAAATTACCTGCATACAAATTCTAAAACATAGAAAATAAACAATGCGAGTGTTGAGATTGCAACAAGATGATGGAGCTTAGTGAAAAGAGTCGCCTTCACTAAGTGGGCCCGCAGGCTATTTTTGGCGCAAGTCTATTTTTAGACTATGTCTATTTTTAGACATATTGATCATGTCTATGGATTGCAGGTTGTTGTTTATGGATGGTTGATCAAGTTGGAAAAATAGATGGACTTCTATTTTTGATGACAGTGGAGTGACACCGTAGTGAAGTTATTGCTCTGTCTAAAATAGAACAGTCAAATATTATTATCTCATAATAATATTTGGACTATAAACTGTCTTATTCTCTTGGAGCACTTCAGTTTGAGCTACGGATGTGGTACATGCAATTGCAGAAGGAAATACGTGGTTCTTATGGGATGACTAATATTCGCATGCAGGACTTCAGTTAGAACTCAAGTGAGTTGAGTTTAGTGGACTGGAGGTGCAGTTGATGGAGTTGTGTTCAGTTTAGCTTTGTTAAACTGGTTGTATTTAGTCTAACTGGAAAATATACTAGAGATGAGTTGGGTGAATTAGTTATTATTAATTCACAAGTTATTAACTCATAATACAACTAATGAATACATCAGTTAACTCAGTTGCATGTCAGTGCATGTTCAGTTCAGCAGGGACAGGTGTTAGAGAATCAGATTGCTATCAGTTGTGACTATAGTTGTGCATCAGATCTTGCACAATCAAGGGATTGAGTATGCCAATGAGTTTGCCCACGTATTTTCCCACATTGTAGCTTGTGCTCACGTGATTTAGCCAAGAAAATACGTGGTTTCCTTGGAATTATCATCAGTTCTTGAGCAGGTATTGAGCAGCGGAGGCAGGCAAGCAGCGAAGGAGATTTGAGCCAGTGATTGATTCAGATCTGAGTTGTATTGTGTGTAACAGAGGTGGAGATACTTGTGAGAAGTATCATGCTATGTAATGTTACATGACTCAATCATTAATATACATATAGTTGGGGTTTTTAGCGAGATGCTTTCCTCGGGATACATATTGTGTTAATGTGTGAATGCTCTTGATGTTTTATTTTTATTGATGCTGCTATATTGATGACCAATGTAGAGGAGCTTATGTATTGTGTATGTTTTCCGCAATAGTACATGATCAGGATAATCTCTGTTGAATATGTGTTAAATTATTCAAAATTTCTACACTATCCACATGAATGATTCATGAATGGTTGAAGGCAAAGGTAGGGTCGGCATGCAAAAAGGTGACTTGCATGCACACCATGTGTAAAAGAAAATTTGAGATAGTATAGGGATTACCAACGAATGAATGAAGGAAGCGGTAATGTGATGGGCCTCCAAATTAGACATAAATTAAGGCCCATATAACCTTTCCTAGGAAAATAAAGGTTATATTAAATCTCTCTTTGCACACTTAATAATGTTTTTTAGCTTTAATATGTTCTTAGGAAGGTTTAGAGGTAATTGCATATTATGTGCCTAAAATTATTTATTTTTGTAGAATATGGAGAAAATTCTGAATGAGATAATATAGGGACTTTCTCCCTACTACAGGATGGAAAAATATTGGATAATAAATTAGCAAAATATAATGAAATTGTTGAAAATTTCTGGAGTTCCACTGATTTAGAAAATCTAGGAATGTGTTCCCTATCATTTAATGCAGATTCATAGTGTTGGGAACCAGATCCACTATTTGAGGCATTTTAGAGGGGAAATCCTCCTCCTTTCAATGATAATTCTTCCTCATCACTTTGTATAAGTTCCAATTCGAATTGGCCTCTAGGGGCATGTATTTCTTTGTATAAATTCCAATTCGAATTGGCCTCTAGGGGCATGTATTTCTTAGCGTTCTTGTGGAGAAAACTTGTTCTTTAGAAGCTCCACTTTCATTTCTTACAGGGATGTACTTGGATTGATTCAAATAATGAAGTTTGGTGTCATTTTTAGCTTCTAAAGCTTTGTTTCCTTCATAGGAATCTGATTTTCCTTGGGCATGGCCATCCCATCAGCCTCATATTGCTCTTGTATAATTTATTTATGTCATTTAAATGTCTTCTTCACTTGCATCTCTTATTTTTGCATTCACTATTCATGCTTCTTTTGTTGTAGGTTACATTAGTTAAATGATTGAAGTGATTTTTTTTGTGGGGTATTTATAGATTCAAAATAATTATGCATCCTTATAACAGCTTTGAATGGTCATATTCATCATTGAGCTACTTGGATTGGGTTACTAGTTCACGAATCTAGAATTTTTGGAAATCCTGTGTAGCAAAATAGTATTAATTTTATGATATTTTTTAGAATGTGTTAATGACCTTTGATTGAGTTGATTCCACTTGTATTGGGTCATAAAAACATTCAATTTAATAACAAAATTTACCCCATATCATTTTCACTTGATTAGGTTAGGCATTTGGTAGATTAACAAGCTCATTATTTGAATTTCCATTTTTTAGAGTAGTACTTTTATGTTATTTTTTAGCACATGTTAATAGGGTTATCTTGGAGTGAATACACTTGGAATGGAGTCCTAATAAACCCTAATTATTAAGTAAATTTTCTCATCCTATTTTCATTTTATTTACTTATCCATTCGGCAAGTTATCTCCTCCTGTAGAAAAATAGGGCCCCCTGTAGCACCTCTTGTAGCACCTCCTGTAGCACTCTTGTCGCATGTTTGAACTTGACCAGATCTGCTCCGAAATCTTAGATTTTTCCTATTAGGATTGAATAATGACCCCTAGGCTTTGAATCCATGATTTAAGAATACCAAATACAACTATATACCCACATTTCCTTCATTGCAAGTACAAATATGCAATTAGAGGACAGATTTCCACATTTGAATAACAATTAATGTTTTCTTATAGAATGTACATGGATTCTATTACTAAAGCTAATTTTTCTTCAACACAGTGATAAAAAGGTTGATTCATCAATTCAAAGTATATTAGACTTGATTCTTGAATTCATGCGTCCATAAGGTTTCAATTACAAGCATTATTGTTGAAAAGATCAAATTTCCTTTTTCAACATTCCACATTTTGGATTCTGCAAGTAGACTAATGTTTCCATTTTTTCAATTAGGTTAGTGTTTGATTTCATGATATTCACTTCATTGCATCAGATCAATGAAAGAATTAAACATTGCATGTTTCACATATAGTGTCGACGCCTCTTAAGTTTGTACGAACCCTGGGTTGATAATTTAAGTTGGTAGTCTTGGGAGTTGCAACATTTTTATTACAATACTGAGGCTCATCACTTTTTGGCATTATTGTCGAGGAGGTGTCAAAGTATGCATTGTTTTCTTCACTAGTTGATTCATTTATTTTACTTTCTACAAGAACACACACAAAAAATTGCATTAGGCATCTTTCATTTCAAGAATAGAAAATTGCATGGTATTAGCATTCTCATTCATTTACTTGTTTTAAACAAAAAATACTTCTTCCGCCACCATCCCCCCCCCCCCCCCCCCGCACAATTTGTTCATGTGGTATAGTAGACCACATCACCATCCACTTTTGCAACTAGAAGAAGAAGAGGTGACAGAGAAGGTAGAAGAAATGGATGGAGATGATGAAAATGAGGAAGATCCTCTTGGATTTCACATTCAAGATATTGATAGAAATGTTCACATGAAGATCATCCCTCCATATTTTCTTCCCAACTTCATGGTATGAGGTCAGACGATCTGGAAACCTTTCTCTTGGAATTTTAAATCCTTTTCATATCTTATGGTTACTTATTACAAACTCAAAAATTGAGATTGTTTCTGAAAACATTGAAGGATAGAGCTATTAAACGGTTCATGAGTTTAGGGACTAATTCAATAAGATCATGGAATGGTATGAAAAATATGTTTCTAGAAAAATATAAATATCATTATCTTAAATAAGAAATCTTTATAATGACTCAAAAATAAGATGAGAACCTTGAGGATCTAATAGATAGATTTATGTATAATGTTAAGAGGGAAAATTTTCATCATTTAGGATTTGAAACACTAAAAACCCTCTTAGAACAATTAGGGATGAGTGGATTGATCTCATGAGTAAAGGTGATGTATACCAATTATCATTTGAAAAAATTTGCGAAACATTCAAGCACATAACAAGAGGAAGGGCAAGAGTAAGTAAATCAACATCAAGATCGGTAAGTCAAGTTGAACTAGGAAATTTGCTTGATAACTTTAAAACAGAAATTCTTAGCAATCTAAGTGAAAAAGAAGAAATGTTAATAATTCAAAATGAGCAAAAATAATATGTTGATATTTGTGTTTTCCATACAGAATCACATGCTACAAAATATTTCCCATCATTACCAAGGTTGAAGTAATTTTACTAAGATGACAATGGAGCAAGTCAATCACTAGAGAAGTTATGTTATGTAGCTCAAAGAAGATCATGGAGGCCTAGTCAACCTAATACAATGCAAGAACCTAATTCAAAATTTCAAGGTTATGCACATCCATCTCAAAGTAATTGGAACACACCCTTTCCTTGGAAACCTTGGCCATCTCAACCCCAAAACAAATCTTGGCAACAAGGTTGGAAAGAACCTTATGGAATAAATCCACAATATCCTCAATATCTACCATACCTAATTCCATGGTATCCCTACCATCCACCTCCACCACAACCAAAACCCCAACCACGTCCATCTCAAATATCCACTACCACTCAAATACATGTACCACCATTTCCAAAACCACACAAGGAAGTAGCTCAGTCCACTTACAATGTTGAGGTACAACACTTCCAAACCTCTCCTCTTGATATAAATGGTATTCATCTTAGTTGAGAAAGAGCATTGCAAAAAATATATTCTCTTGATTTCATTGAAGAAAAACATTCAAAAAAAGAAGATCCAAATGAGAAGACCAAAGAATCATGGGTTGCACTTGATGAAGAGCAAACATCAAAATTAGAGGTTGAGAAAGTTCTCTCATGTTTACCATGAGATCCTCCATGTGTTCAAGATAATAATCAACAAAAAGAGGAATATTTGAATGTCATGGTAGAAGAAGACATGAATAATGAACCAAATGAGAAATCGAACCAAGGGCATCAAATATATATTGAGGCTTGGTTCCATAAAATCAGCATGGAGCATCATTCTCTTCTTCAATAGTGCTTGATATCATCAAATTCAAAGTATTTAGTATATAAAATTCAGGTATATGTCAAAGCATATATTTCGAGCCTACACATGAGTTAATATGTCATCTTTATGTGCACATGGCTCCATTGGAAGTATTCCTATACTTGAAAGAGATTTTTTTTTCAAGTAGAGTATGATAGAAAAAATAAATAAATAAAATGAAAAAATAAGAGGAGAAATAAAATCTCAAGTGAAAACCTCCTTTGAGGCACATGAGATTGGCTCATTGATTAAAAAACTCCATGATGTGGTGAATGGGTTGAAAATATATATATATATATATATATATATATATATATATTATATATATATTATATAATATATATATATATTATATATATATATATATAATATATATATATATTATATATATCATATATCTATATAATCTATATATATATTATTATATATAATATATATATGTATATATATATTATATATATTATATATTATATATAATATATATATATTAAATATTATATATATATATCCTAGGTGAAAACCTCCTTTGAGGCACCTAGGCAGACCTACTAGTTGAAAACCTTTGAGGTAGCTAGTATGCCTAAAAGAAAAAAAAAATGAAAAAACTTATTTGCTTCATGTATCTCTCTCTGATATATGTAAGTGCTCTCCAACCTTTGCAAGCAACAAAAACAAGTTAGCACCAAAAGAAAAAGTTGGTCAAAAATAAAGTCAAAGGAAGTAAAACTTGGGCCTTATCCTTCTTTTCTCAGATGCTCCAACATGACCGAGGCCATGTCAACCCATCACCCTCATGCATTTCCAACATCCACCCATAACCTCCAAGCCTTTCCCATTCATTTTCCTCATTGTCCTAAAATGCTACAGGAAGGTTTTTTTTGCTACAGGAGGCCAAAATAGATAGGGCAGAAAAACATTTTTTCCATTTCTCAAAAGCCAAACGTCCATTAACCAATATGTTTCATGGGGAGATGAATATGTATGATGATAACCTTCTCAAGGAATTTCAGCAAATTCCAGTATACACTTTTCAAGAAATTGGCCTCCATCATCTACAACCATTTTTAGTTTTTCTCGAGATGTGTGCATCTGTTGGCCAAGATGTTTTATGGGGAGATTCATAAGGATTATGAAAACATTCTCACAAAATTTTAGGTCAATCTAATCTACTGTTGGAAATATATGGATAAAATAATTCTGCTATAGGAGCATTCCAGAATTGCTACAGGAGCAACCAAAATTACTACAAGAGAATGATTGGCATGGAAAAAGGGTTCACATCTTATGCTTTTCATATAGGAACAAGAGGAGGGGTCCACCATAGCCTCATCATTCATTTTCCACACCACATGACCTCTACTCCGCTCTCATTTTCATCTTTGTCCATGAAAAGAACCCATTTTCACCCCTTCTTCCATCCCTTCCACCACAAAAAAGGCCTCTAATCCTTGTCAACGGATTACTCATGAATTATAAGTATTTCTGAAGGTATCACCTGAAGGAAATAATGATCCTGGGAGGGTCTATGTGACTACGACTGGAAGACACACATTCCTGTAGAAGTCTGCACAAGCCCTCCAGAACCATAATCAAAATAACTTGGAAGCACCATAATGAAGAATTGACCAACATGAAGCATTGAGGGATCATCTCATTGATCATGGGTAGCCACAAGACTTTTTCATGGCTACTAGAAGGTCATTGATCATATCCAACAGTAGCATCTTGATCCAGCATCAACAAGACCTACAGTGACAACTTTGATCAGTTAAACAAATTTCAAGAGAAAAAAATTCAGAACAAATCCAATGCATGGAGCAATGAGCATACAAAGATGACACCTCAAAAATCCAACAGTTCAGCCATTACCTTTGTTCATAAGTAGCATGAAACCATCAAAGGATCATCACTAGTAGCTTTAGAACCACCAAAGGCAACTTCAACAGTTATATCATCAACCTCAATATCACCTACAAAAATACATCAAGGGTAAGGGCCAGGTATGCAATCCTCCAAACCGCTCCTATAGACTTATTTTAGCTCAAAAAATGTTGTAAGCGTATGAAGGAAAAGGTTTTTATAGCCAAACATAGTAGCAGAGAAGCCTCGGCCTTATTTAATAGATAACTTCACTTTTCCACCAAGACACCCACACATGGGGGAGAGGACAAGACATAAGTGAAGAGGACTTGAGAAAGTGGGATGTAATCATTTAGTCGTGATGGAGAACGAGTGCGAAGGGGTGGGTGAGGGAAAACTCAATTAACTCAAAGCACTTTGAGTTTATTTTTCATGCAATGAAAAAATAGAGGAATTTTTGAAAAATATAAAAAATAATGAAAAATTCAATAAAATAAAAATAGAAATAAAACATGGACCCACCACCTCTTAGCATGCAAAGATTATTTTTTGTAGGATTCAGGTTGTGTGTTACAGGAAAGAATAAAATTGCTATAAGAAGAACATAGTTGCTATAGGAAGGAACAAAATTGCTACAGGAAGAACATAGTTTCTACAAGAAGGAACATCACTACTACAGGAAGAACAAATTTGCTACACGAAGCTATCAGAGTGGTACAGGAAGACAAATTTTGTTGGAAATATTGAGAGGGGGGGGTGAATCAGTATTTCTTTTCAATTTTTATTTTACCAGTTAAAACATTTATATTCAGAACACAAGATGAACAACATGAATAAATGCTTTTATTAATATAATCTTTGCAATAAAATAGATACAATATATATATATGGTTCCAATCTATTGCCAAGCACCAACTTGGACTTTTGTGAGGCTCCAACCTCTAGAGCACCAACTCTATTTTGTCAAGGCACCAACCTTGGACTCAGGAGCACCAACTCCCAAGACACCAATCCTTCTAATTCTGAGGCACCAACCTCAAGGGCTCCAGCCCTCTGCTATCAAGGCACCAACCTTGGATATAGGAGAACCAACTCCAAGGACACCAATCCTTCCAACTTCTAAGGCACCAACCCCAAGGGTTCCAACCCAATCTTGTCAAGGCATGTTTGATAGTAATGTTCTGCTCCCAAAACTCTTATTTACTGAATTATGTCTGTTTTACAGCTTCATTGTAGTCTCCATGCTACAGCATCAATGGCAACCAGTCTTCATATGAAGAAGTCTTTACAACTCTTCATACTATCCACACAGAGTCTACAAAAGTTATCTCATGATGATATCAAATAGACATCATGATCTCTGATAATGTCTCCACACAGCTTTAGTGAGTCTACTATTAGTTGCACTAAGCTCTGCACAAGAACCAACTCTCTGTTTCAAGCCTCTATTCTCACTCTCATGGTGAATGCTTCCATCGTGACTACTGTGCACTATTCTTGCAATTGCAATCTCTTACTTACCAGAAATACATTCACATATGCTTCAGTACTGTTGCTAACTATTGTTCCCTTCAAGCGATATCAAATGAAACTTTATTTATTATATCAAATAATTGTTCTTCAGTATGCATTATGTTCCTGATTAATTCATCACAGTTCTAAGTCTTTCACAGGGTAACACGATCAACAGAGTTGCTCATCCTTCGACTGCCTCCTATCTGGCTAGACCTTCGTCTTCCTTCTGTCCTACTAGACCTTCGGCCTCTTTCTTTCTTCCAGTTCGCAAACAACCTTTTAACCTTCCTTGTTCACTGATATTGAAGCCTGATACGCCTGAACTTTTGGCTTGCTCCTTGCTCGCTTGAGGTTCAGCTTCCTCAATGCTCGCTCAACCTTTTGCATCCTCTCTTGATCGCTTGGTCTTTGGCTTCCCAATCTACACTCGCTCGTCCTTTCGTCTTCTTTTCATAATCACATATAGGTTTCACCAATGACCAGAAGGACACGTTTATTGGAAAGAGGCCGACTCTCATATTAAAAACATGTTTAAGAGTTTTTCATCCATAGACTTGATTATTCACGGAAACCATATAAGAGAGGCTATAGCCATATAGAGGTCCCACATGCCATGTCATCCTTTTATCGCAATCGCAGCTTCTAGAGGTTCGCACATAACATAGCTGATTCCCAACTACCGACAGAGCGGATGCGATATGGTATTAAACAGTTATTAAGAAGTCTGTCGGGTCCACACCCCTATCGCAATCACCGGTTTGACATTCCTTCGTACATTGGGATTACTACAGATGCAACATTTGATTAAGCCATGCTATAATGGTGTAGTCGGGTCTGTAATTATATCGCAATCGGTAGTCCAGCAGTGTCAATTCTTTTTAACATTGCAATTCAACGGATGTGGTATTTCAATAGGTCGTATTATAATGTTGCAGCGGGTCCACATACATATCGCAATCGGTGGTTCGGGGGTGACAGCGCTTTATAACTTGCGCTACGAGAGTTATGATACGCGGATGCGATATAACAATAGGGTAGTTTATAATGGTGCAGTGGGTATGCATATATATCTAACCTTCCCACTCTATAACATTGGTTATATAGAATTTAACCACATGAAATCCTTATATCTGTTCTATTTCTATTTTAATGTTTATATAATAGAAATACACAGTAATCATGCGTAACTTACCTTTTCCACCTTTTTACAGACTTTGCACATTTTCCGATGTTTTCCTTTTTCGGATCAATCCTCCACCGTAGATCTCTTCTCTCCAGATCTAACGGTCCCAGCTTAACCTGATCAACCCAAAACCATCCGTTGATCCTTCATCGTTGATCAACCCACACTAGATCCAACGACCTGCATGAATTTCGGGTGAGCCACTTGCAAGGGAAATAACCACCCAAAAAAGGTGGTTTTCTCTCTCCACCTGAGTTCTGCGTGTCGCTCGGTTAATGGAATCAGGCGCTCTCCTCTAAATACCACTTACTACCTATCATCCACCTGATAACCACTGCCACTATTACAAACCCGCCTTTTGGAATATAACCATGTGCATTAATCAGTCACTTAAATAAAGTGCTTAGTTGTTTAACCATGAGATTAACACTTAACACAAGATAAGCATGATTTGTGAATAAAAGAGTTAAGCACTGAGATTTATGTTTTTCAGTGGGAATACAAAGAAATACTCGGTTAGTTGTTGAACGCGGATACGTGGTTAACTGTTGAATCGAGTCTTGCCTTCTCAAATCAATTACAGCAATAAATTGACCTCTGCCTCAAACCTCTCGCTTCTCACTCAAAAACCTAATCATCTCAGCTCCCTTGACTCTCCGCTCTTCTCTGGTCTGATATGACTCCACGATGGCTTCTCCTCTTTACTCTTTCTCCTTCTCTTCTAATGGCTTTTGATATCTTTTCCAATATGCCTCTCTTGCTCAATTGGCCTTCCTTTGACTGCTCCTCTGACGTGCAATATTATCTGCTCTGACATTCTGCAATACTCCTCTGATATGTTAACTCCTCCGTTAACATTGTTTATGCACCTCCACTGATGTGTTCCTCTTTGCTTCCAAAGACCTCTTCTGATTGCTTCCCTGATGGATTTGCTCCTTGGCTTCTTACTCTTGTTTCTTCATGGATCTACTCTACTTCTCCTATAATATTTCCATATTGACATCAATGACAATCCAGGTCAAAAATCTCCCCCTTTGTTATTGATGGCAATATTCTTCTTCTCTCCCCCTTTGACATCAATGGCAAAGGAGTGCTCAAAGACTCCCCCTGTCAAACTACTTTTGTTCTTTATGAATAGTAGATCTTCATGAGTATGTTACTCCCCCTGTAATAGTGCTCTTATTTTTACTCAAGTTAGAGGGATTGATGCTTTATCATCAATTAGCACATTATTCCCTCTTCATGTCTCAGAACTACTTTATCATGGCTTCAACAATGCTTAAGCATGCTCCACTTCAATGCTTTCAAACAGATTGCAAAGAGACACACACCAAATGATCAAGTCCAGGTTTTTATGCTTCAATCCATATTATGTTGTCTCCATGGTCAGAATTAAGAGGCATTCATAGTCTGAATCAAGAGAAAATGCCACTGAAATTGTCTTTCTTGCTATCTCTCTTTAAATCAGAGTTCCTTTGTATTTTTGTGCTTCGCCTTAAGTTACTAAGCTATATTCGACTACACAACATTCTCCTTTCTATAGTCTTTTGATGAGCCATCTTTTCCTTGTGTTCTTGAAAAAAAGATCTCTGCAAGTTATCTCCACGAGCAGATTTTGATATCCAATCTGTGACTGTATTTTAAATTCTTTTTACTGATTGACATCTTTTTACAAAGCTTCAATTTTGTTAAATGCTGCTAACTACTCTTACTTCATGCTTCATTCCTAGATGTATCTGTTTGTTTGAAGGTTACCTCTATTTGTGTCCATAATCTACCTGTTCTCACATCGAATACCTAAGTCGAAACATTTAACATCTATAATATCAACAACATAGTTATTTTCCCTATTTCTCTAGCATTGTATGGCCTTCTCTGCTGCTCCAATTTCTGCAATAATGATCAAGAATCACAGGCTCCCCCTAACTGTATCATCATCTCTTTTGGAAGAGTCTTCCCATCAAATGCTCAAATTGTCGAAGATCAGGTCAACAACATGTGTTGTTGGCTAGAGATTTTAAGGGACTTTCGGATTTTATTAGCTTCCTTCTCCATACTTGTGTAACTTTCTTCGTTTTCATGGTTCTAGCTTGTGTAAGAGCCCAAGTTAAGTTACAATCACGTGCCATATGACCAATGTTATGACACTTGAAGCATTCTATATTGTTCATGAATAAGAATTCATGATTTTTTCTTGCAAAATTGTTCCTCGGAGATTGTTGGGGACCATAATATCTATCTTTATGATATGGCTGGAGACCATAACATCTATATTTATGATATGCTTTACAATCTTTTTCCATGTGACCAAATTTTGTACAAGAATAACAATAACCAAGAAATAAACTTTGGTAACTAGGAGATGGAGATTTCCTTGATGTACTTCTAAAGTATTTATATCTTGAGATCCTTTGATGATAACCATTGCTTCTAGCATCCTTGACATTATCTACATTTCTTCTTGGAGCGGGATTTCTTCCATTGTTGCCTTGATTTTTCTCCTTGCCTTTGCTAAACTGGGAGCATCACCATTTCTTTCTGGCTTCTTCACATCCCTTTTGTTTGAAGCATTATCATTCTTGTTTGAGGATTCACCTACATACTCGAGACCTAATGTATCAAATGGACATCTTTGATGGTTGAGCATGTCATCCAAGGCTTGAGAGCTCTTCAAGGTTTTGTTCATCCCTTCAACCTTTTTCCTGAGGAAGATAATCTCTCCTTCCAATCTTTCACTTCATTATTCTTCTTAGCAAGTTGTTTCTCAGTTTCTTCCTTGATCTGAGAAGCTTCATTTGCTTCTATTTTAAGGGAGATGATATCTGAATTCATTTTGAAAATTTCTTCATTTTCCTTTGCTAGACTACTCTCCATTTCTTCCTTGATCCTTGTAGCTTTACATGTTTTAGCCTTGAGAAGTTTGATGTTATATTTTAATTTTAAGATTTCTTCATCCTTTGCTTTTAGTTGACATATCATAGTGTTTCTCTCCTTTTCTGCTTCATCGACTTGTTCTTATATGATTGCAAATGATTCCATTGTCTTCTCAGCTCCTTGTGCTAACTTTCTTGCTTCTTGTAGTTGACTTGACAAGGTATCTTCCCGTTTCTTTGCTTTATCCAATTGATTTGTCATGGATATGACTTCTTCATGATGCTTTCTTTTGTTTTGATGAAATTCCTTCTTAAGCTTGACAAGCTCTTCATCCCTTTCCTGTATTTGAAGCTGGACAAGGTCAACTTTCTTCCTTGTTTGATCTTGGTCACCAGCTAGTGCTTTCTTAAGTTCCTTGTTTTCCTTTTTCAAATTGATAATATCTTCCATGGTAGCTGTAAGTTGAGCGAGGAGATATTCTACAAAATATTTTTCATTCTCTTCATCTTCTAGGTTTTATTTAGCCTTGATGTCATCATTCTCATTTTCAGCTTCTATGATGGGTTCTGGATTTTCTTCTTGATTTCCATCATCTTCTTGACTAATGGTCATGGTCAATTCTCCTTTTGAGTGAAGGTAATGAAGTTTGTCCCATATACCCTTTGCTGATGAACATTTTCCTAAATTGTTCTTTATAGAATTAGGTAGCTCATTCAAGATTGCCTTCATTGCTTTTTCATTGTACTCCTTGGATTCTCCATCCATCTTGCTATCAAAAACTACTGATTTCCGATTTCAATGCCTTGAGTCTTTAAGAAATTCCTCATTCTTGCTTCCCATATATTAAAGTTCCCATTGAAACATGGGGCCTCCTCAAATTGATTGTCTTCTATTTTAGTGGTAGAGGGAAACGCATCCTTAGGAGGATTGGAGACTTTCTTCCTTAACTTCACCATTTGTGTTCTAAAGATCAACCTTCAAGCTGTTAGGCTTTGAATGAAGGTACTAGCTCTGATAACAAATGTTGGAAATACTAAGAAGGGGGGTGAATCAGTTTTTCTTTACAATTGTTATTTTACCAGTCAAAACGTTTATATTCAGAACACAAGATGAACAACAAGAATAAATGTTTTTATTAATATAATCTTTGCAATAAAATAGATACAATATATATATGGTTCCAATCTGTTGCCAAGCACCAACTTGGACTTTTGTGAGGCTGGAACCTCCAGAGCACCAACTATGTTTTGTCAAGGCACCAACCTTGGACTTAAGAGCACCAACTCCCAGGACACCAATCCTTCCAGTTCTGAGGCACCAACCTCAAGGACTCCAACCCCCTACTATGAAGGCACCAACCTTGGATATAGAAGCAGCAACTCCAAGGACACCAATCCTTCCAACTTCTAAGGCACCAACCCCAAGGGCTCCGACCCAATCTTGTCAAGGCATGTTTAATAGTAATGTTCTGCTCACAAAACTCTTCTTTACTCAATTCTGTCTGTTTACAGCTTCATTGTAGTCTCCATGCTACATCATCAATGGAAACCAGTCTTCATATGAAGAAGTATTTACAACTCTTCATACTGTCCATACAGAGTCTGCAAAAGTTATCTAATGATGATATCAAATAGCCATCATGATCTCTGATAATGTCTCCACACAGCTTTAGTGAGTCTACTATTAGCTGCACTAAGCTTTGCACAAGAACCAACTCTCTGTTTCAAGCCTATGTTCTCACTATCATGGTGAATGCTTCCATCGTGACTACTGTGCACTATTCTTGCTATTGCAATCTCTTACTTCCCAGAAATACATTCACATATGCTTCAATACTGGTGCTAGCTATTGTTCCCTTCAAGCGATATCAAATGAAACTTTATTTGTTATTTCACAGAATTGTTCTTCAGTATGTATTATGTTCCTGATTAATTCATCACAGGTCTGATTCTTTCACAGGGTAACACAATCAACATATTTTCTCATCTTTCAACTGCCTCCTATCTGGCTGGACCTTCATCTTCCTTCTATCCTGCTAGACCTTTGGCCTCTTTCTTTCTTCCAGTTCACCAACAACCTTTTAACCTTCCTTGTTCACAGTTATTGAAGCCTGATACACCTGACCTTTTGGCTTCCTCGTTTCCTACTTGAGATTTAGCTTCCTCAACGCTCGCTCGACCTTTCATATCCCCTCTTGATCATTTGTTCTTTGGCTTCCCAATCTATGCTCACTCATCCTTTCATCTTCTTTTCATAATCACATATGGGTTTCATCAATGACCGAAAAGACACATTTATTGGAAAGAGGCCAACTTGCATATTAAAAACATATTGAAGAGTTTTTCATCCATAGACTTGATTATTCACAGAAACCATATAAGAGAGGCTATAGCCATATAGAGGTCCCACATGCCACGTCATCCTTTTATCATAATCACAGCTTTCGGAGGTTCACACATAACATAGCTGATTCCCAACTGCCGACGGAGCAAATGCGATATGGTATTAAACAGTTATTAATAAGTTCGTCGGGTCCCCACCCTTATCGCAATCACCAGTTTGACATTCCTTTATACATTTCGATTACAGCAGATGTGACATTTGATTAACCCTTGCTATAATGGTGTATTCAAGTCCACAATTATATCACAATCGGCAGTCCGGCAGTGTCAATTCTTTTTAACATTACAATTCAACGGATGTGATATTTCAATAGGTCGTATTATAATGTGTCAGCAGGTCTGCATATATATCGCAATCGGTGGTTCGGGGGTGATAGCCCTTTATAACTTGTGCTATGAGAGTTCTGATAGGGAAATGTGATATAACAATAGGGCAGTTTATAATGGTGCAGCAAGTCCGCATATATATCTAACCTTCCCACTCTATAACATTGGTTATATAGAATTTAACCACATGAAATCCTTATATCTGTGCTATTTCTATTATAATGTTTATATAATAGAAATACACAATAATCATGTATAACTTACCTTTGCCACCTTTTTACATCCTTTGCACATTTTCCGATGTTTGCCTTTTTCAAATCAATCCTCCACCGTAGATCTCTTCTCTCCAAATCTAACGGTCCCGACTCAACCCGATCAACCCAAAACCATCCATTGATCCTTCATTGTCGATCAACCCGCACTAGATCCAATGGCCTACATGAATTTCGAGTGAGCCACTTGCAAGGGAAAATAACCAACCAAAAAAGGTGGTTTTCTCCCTCCACCCGAGTGCTACGTGTCACTCAGTTAATGGAATCGGGCTCTCTCCTATAAATACCATTTACTACCTATCAGCCACTCGATAACCACTGCCACTATTACAAACCCACCTTTTGGAATATAACCACATGCATTAATCAGTCACTTAAATAAAGTGCTTAATCGTTTAACCACGATATTAACACTTAACACAAGATAATCATGATTTGTGAATAAAAGCGTTAAGCACTGAGATTTATGTTTTTCAGTGGGAATACAAAGAAATAGCCAGTTAACTGTTGAACATGGATACGCGGTTAACTGTTGAATTGAGTCTTGCCTTGTTGGCTCAATTACAGCAATAAATTGACCTTTGTCTCAAACCTCTCACTTCTCACTCAAAAACCTAATCATCTTGGCTCCCTTGACTCTCCGCTCTTCTCTGGTCTGATATGACTCCACGATGGCTTATCCTCTTTACTCTTTCTCCTTCTCTTCTGATGGCTTCTGATATCTTTTCTGATATGCCTCTCTTGCTCAATAGACCTTCCTTTGACTGCTCCTATGACTTGCAATATTCTCTTCTCTGACATTCTACAATACTCCTCTGATATGTTAACTCTTTTGTTAACATCGTTTATGCACCTCCGTTGATGTGTTCCTCTTTGCTTCCAAAGACCTCTTCTGATGGCTTCCCTAATGGCTTTTCTCCTTGGCTTCTTACTCTTGTTTATTCATGGATCTGCTCTGCTTCTCCTAGAATATTTCGATATTGACATCAATGACAATCCAGGTCAACAAATTTTGTGTAGAAAAACCACTAGATCCTTAGAGAGCAATAAAATATTCAAAGTGAATCAAAGGTGCAAACAGATATGCTACAGCTAAAAAAATTATTGCTACAAGATGAAAAAGTGTTACACGAAGGGACAAGAACAAATCAAGAGGAGGAAGAAGGTCCACAAGGAATCCAAGAGCCCACTATATAGCCTAGTATTGGATACTATTACAAATTTATTAAAAAAGAGGTAGAACTCACTAGTGGATGCAAAAACCAAGGAGGTAGAGGATGTTGGCCTCATGGAGGAAAAAGAGAAAGAAATGAGCAAGGAATTGAATGATTTAAGGCTAAGGCAGTATGTCATGAAAGATTAACTATAGTGAGAAAACAAAAGGAAAAGGAGGTACAAATCACCCAAGGAATCCACCCATTACAAGCATCCATCCAAATCATATTCCAATGAGCTAAGGAAGAGAATTTCATGTAGAACAACAGGGGAAGAAGATGGATAGGTTGCTAAGAGGATGGGAAACAATTTCAATAGGTGGTATGATGGGCCTCCAAATTAGACATAAATTAAGGCCCATCTAACCTTTCCTAGGAAATTAATGGCTATATTAAATCTCTCCTTCTGCACTTAATAATGTTTTTAGCTTTAATATGTTCTTAGAAAGGTTTAGAGGTAATTTCATATTATGTGTCTAATATTATTTATTTTTGCAGAATATTGAGAGAATATGGAGTAAATTCTGAATGAGATAATATAGGGACTTGCTCCCTCCTATAGAATGGACCAATATTGGATGATAAATTAACAAAATATCATTAAATTATTGGCAAATTCTGGAGTTTCACTGATTGAGAAAATCTAGGAATGTGTTCTGTGGCATTTAATGCAGATTCCTAGTGTTGGGAACCAAATCCACTATTTGAGGGATTTTGGAGGGGAAAGTTTCCTCCTTTCAACAATAATGCTTCCTCGTCACTTTGTATAAGTACTGATTCGAGTTGGTCTCTAGGGGCATGTATTTCTTAGTCTTTTTGTGGAGAAAACTTGTTCTTTAGTAGCTCCACTTTCATTTCAAGTAGGGATGTACTTGGATTGATTCAAATAATGAAGTTTGGTGCCACTTTTAGCTTCTAAATATTGGTTTCCTTCATAGGAATCTGAGTTTCCTTGATCTTGGCCATCCCAGGAGCCTCAGAGCCCTCTTGTATAATTTATTTATGTCCTTTAAATGTTTTTTTCACTTGCATCTCTTATTTCTGCATTTACTATTCATGTTTCCTTTGTTGTAGGTTACATTGGTTAAATAATTGAAGTGGGTTTTTTTTAATTTTATTTACAAATTCACAAAAATTATGCATCCTTATAACATATTTTAAAAGTCATTTTCATCATTTAGCTACTTGGATTGGGTTACTAGTTCACGAATCTAGAATTTCTAGAAGTCCCTTGTAGCAAAATAGTAGTAATTTTATGCTATATTTTAGAATAGGTTAATGAGATTAATTGATTCTATTAAACTTGTATTGGGTAATAAAAACATTCAGGTTAATAAAAAAAATTACCTCATAGCATTTTCACTTGATTAGGTTAGGCAATTGATAGGTTACCTAGCTCACTAGTTCTTGAATTTCTAGTTTTTAGAGTAGTAATTTTCTGCTATTTTTTAGCATGTTTACAGAGGTATTTTGGAGTGATTCCACTTGCAATGGAGTCCTAAGACACCCTAATTAATAAATAAATAAAAATCTCATCCTATTTTCATTTTATTTACTTATGCATTCTTCAATTTATCTCCTCCTATAGCACCTCCTATAGAACTCTTGTAGCACATGTGAACTTGACCATATATGCTCCAAAAGATTGGTTTTTTTTCTCTTAATCTTGAATAATGACCCCTAGGCTCTAAATACATGATTGAGGAAGACCAAAGACCACTATAGACCCACATTTCCTTCACTACAAGTACAAATCCTCAATTATAATTAGAAGACAAATTTCCACATTTGAATAACAATGAATGTTTTCTTATGAAATGTACATGGATTATGTTACTAAAGATAAAAAGGGTGATTCATCATTGAAAATTAGATTAGACTTGATTCTTGAATTCATGCTTCCTTAAGGTTTCAGTTACAAGCATTATTGTTGAAAAGATCAAATTTCCTTTTTCAAAACAACATTCCACATTCTGCATTTTGCAAGTAGACCAATGTTTCCATTTTTTCAATTAGGTTAGTGTTTGATTTCATGATGTTCACTTCATTGCATCATATCAACGAAATAAGGACACATTACATGATGCACATATATTTTTGACACCTCTTAAGTTTGTACGAACTCCGGGTTGATAATTAAGTTGGTAACCTTAGGTGTTGCAACATTCTTGTTACAATATTGAGGCTCATCACAATGCATAGGGGTATCGATATACCATAAAGTTTTTACAATACAATTACAGTTACAGGACATTGTAACAAGAAAATTTGATTGATTCAAGGGAGTGAAACAATCAAAATATTTTTCTAGTTCCTCCGAAAATACACCAATTTTTATGGTTATATGCTTGCAATGCATTTTTTAGGCCCTAAACAACATTTTTAGGCGATGACACCTTTAAAAAACTTTTGTACCAATAGTACAAGTAGTTGAAGCGTGAAGAGAGATATCTCAAAGAGATTTTTCTAATGATATACTATAATTACAAATCAAAGTTGATATGAAGGATTTATGACCAAAACAGTATCAAGAAAAAATGGGGTGAATTCGAAATTTAAAAGGACACAACTCGGAGACCAGGGCTTAGATTGGAGCACTAAAGTAGTTAATGGAAAACTATGGACTGTAAAATACTACCATGGAGACATATTTGAAATTTTAATATGTGATTTCTCATAAAAGTTAAAATAGTGTGTTGTGATAGTGTAAGAAAAATGGGGTAAATAAACCAAAACTTCCTCAGGCCATAGCTTTCAACTCAAGAGTCTGAATTGAGCAACCAGATAGTCAATAAGAAATCTACTAATGAGGGGAAAACATTGGTCAACCTAGAAATTCTATTTTGGGTAATATTTTTTTTTTAAATCCAAAGAAAGATACAAAATTAATAAGTCCATAAAAGTAATATGAGGACCACGAGTCCAGAAGATGCTTAGGGATCCTACAGTCACGGAGAGGGGGTTTAGCTATGAATGTCAGCATGGGAAATGCTGCAACATAATCAAGTGGGCATGGAATGGAAAAATCTAAGGGTAGATATTTGGAAGAAACTATGAGAAGCCTCAAAATATAGGTGATTAGCTAAAGATGGTAATAAAAGATTGTTGAGGGAACAATAACAAATTAATACATAGATTGTATAGAGCTTGAAAAAACTACATGTGAGATTGGACTAGAAATGTGATTCCATATAGGTAAATGAATATGATTCATAGGTTAAAGGAAGGGGTGATGAGCTTCAAGACATTCTAGGAGTGCTACCTAGCAACATTACCACACATCAAGAATTTCAACTAAGAGGGCTTATGCTACCTTAGATTCAAGCAGTAGTCCAAGTATATTACTAGTAAGAAATCCAAGGAGAAGGTTTGGATAAGATAATTTACAAGGAGAAGTCAAGGAAGCTAAACCTCCCACCTTTAACGAAGAGCATAAGAAAGGAGAGGAATTTGAGGCTTGGTTAATGGAAATGAGGAAGTACTTATAATTGTATAATTATTCCACCAATTTGTAAGCCAGAATTTCCATCTATCATTTGAAAGGAAAGGAAAGTTTGTGGTAGGAACAACTTAAGGAAGTGAAGCATCTGGATGAGAGGAAAATTACATGGAGAAAGTCTAAGAAATATTTCCAAATGAAATATTTATCAGAGCATTACTATGAGAAAGAGATGCAAGAAGTCTTTGAACTCAAGCTTGGGAACATGACCATGGAGGAGTATGGTCGAAATTTTAATGACCTATTGAGGTATGTGAATTTCATCAAGGATGAAAAAGTCAAGATACATAGATAGTTTAATGGGTTTCCATCTTTTTATGGTGACAGACTCAAATTTTATGAGCTCAAAATGATAGATGTCGTCAGGAGAAAGGAGGAGAAGATGTATGAACATAGAAATAACAAATCAGTCCTTCAAAGGGCTTTATATAGAATAGGAATTTTATGGAATAGAGGAAGAAAGGATTTAAACCCTCACATTTTAATAATAGTTCACAGGTAAATCAGCAGAATCTCACCAACCTTTAATGAGTCAAGAGGGGGTGATTTTTCAAACCAAAACCCAAGTTCCAACCCATTAAATGTTGGGGCTATGAAGGAGATCATATATTTAGGATTGTCCTCATAGAAAAGGAAATATGAGGGTTGTACATAATATACAGGCAACATATACAATGGCAGATGTGGGCATGAGCATGCCCAGAATTTATGGAATTTATGCAACATTGGATAATAGGTTGGCTGAGAACCAAGCACATATGATTGAAATTGAAGGTGATCTAAAAAATTAGCCTATTTATATTTTAATTGACTCTAGAGCTATTCATAGTTAAATTTATCCAAAATTGGTTGACAAGTTTAATTTAAAGAAATATAGGCATTATAGGGCATGGTTGATACAGTTAGCTACAGGTGCAAAGAGGAAAATCACAGAGCTAGTGAAGGAATGTCCTATCAACATGAATGGGTTGAATACGAGAAAAATTGAATGTGATATCATTGGGTTCTTGTGACTACCTAATTGGCATGGACCGGATGGAAGAACACCTTCCAATTTTGGACTATTATAACAATTTTTTTATTTACATTGATGATGAGTGACAACAAAGGCAAGTCAAATGGATACAAAGGCTTATATCCATCAGGGAAATATAAGTTATGCAAATGAAGAAAAAAATTATAAATGGGTGTCAAACCTTTGTAGCTCACTTGGAGGAACAAAATATGGATCAGCAATCTAGTTTGAAAGACTACCCAATATTGAGGGAATTTGTAAATGTGTTTGCTGAGATTTCAGGATTACCTCCAAGGAGAGATATACACTTGTCCATTGATTTGGTACGTGGAGCTCCTCTGGTATCTAAATCACTTTATAGAATGAGCACACTAGAGCTCAAGGAATTACATATGCAACGGAAGGAGTTGTTAAAGAAAGGATAAATACACCTCAATGTATCATATTAAGGTGCTCCAATTCTTTTTGTCATAAGAAAGATGGTACATTACGGTTGTGTATATATTTTCGATAATTAAATAAAGTTACAATTAAAATAAATATCAGTTTCCAATAATATATTATTTATTTGATCAACTCCAAGGAGCTAAATTATTTTCCAAAATTGACTTGAGATCTGGGTATCACCAGTTGTGGATTGAAGAGGAGAATATTAACAAAACAACAGTTGAAATCGTTATGGACATTATGAATATGTAGTGGTTCCTTTTGGATTATCCAATGCACCAAGAGTTATTATGTGTTTGATGAATGGAATCTTCTAAAATTATTTGGACATATTTGTTATTTTTTTCTTAGATGACATACAAGTATATTATGAATTTGAAGAAAAGCATGAAAAGCATTTAAGGCTAGTTCTACAAGTTTTCAAGGAGCATTAGTTATATGCCAAGTTGACTAAATGTTCATTTTACCAAAGGCAAATACATTACTTCGGTCATATTATTTTCAAGGATGGAATAGCAGTGGACCCAGAAAATATTAAGGCCATAAAAGAATGGACAACACCTAAAAGTGTAACAAAGGTAAGGTCTTGTATGGGCTTAGTTGGTTATTATAGAAGATTTATTGAAGGTTTTTCAAGGATAGTCCATCCCATCACTTCTTTGTAGAAGAATTGTAAAGTTGTGAATGGTCACATGAGTGTGAATAATCCTTTTAGCATTTAAAGGATTTGTTAGTCAGTGCTCTAATATTAAAAATTGTATATCCAAATGAGGATTTCTTGGTATGCAGAGATGCATGTAGGGAAGGACTCGGAAGAGTCCTCATGCAGAATGGGCATGTAATATGCCATGAGTCCATAAAATTAAAGGAGCATGAAAAGAATTATGGTTCCCATGTGTTGGTGCTCAAATTGTCCTGGTAACTAAGGACAACATCAAACCACACCACTAAGGATCCTAGATCCTCTTGCTCTATGTGACAAGGGCTGGCCTTCCTTTCACCACACGGGGTAATCCCTAGTGATAATAAAAATGAATAATCGTTATAAAATAGTGTGAATTAAATAGATTTTCTAATCAACAAATAAATAGGCCAGATTATTGAATTAAGAGTATTTTAAATAAATAATGTTTTTTAGGAAATATAGGTGGTAGACATATTTCATGTGAAAACTTATTTAAAATAAAATATCATTATGACTAAGTGAGATTGAAATTATTATATCATATTTCTCACCAAACATAAGGGTTGGTAAAAATTAAAATTAAAATACAGAAGTTAAGAAAAATTGGTTTAAATGCATTTAATAGAAATGTTGTATTTGAAACAATATGGCATCACGTGCTATTATTATTCATCTGCAACAAAACAATTAGATTATTTGATTTAATTTTTTTTAATAGTAAATATTGGAGGTAAAACTAAACCAATTTAATTTTGTGAGATTAACCAATCTGATCATTGCAAATCATTGCTAATCACCATATATTACTAGTAAAATAAAGAAATCAAAAATGGAAAATAAATTAATAGTAAAAAATAAAATAGGAGGACTAGTTTTATGGTATTTAAATTTATGTGCAAATAAAAACCCTAAATAACGTGTATTCTTAGAGTTTCATTTTGCAACCAATAAGTTCAAATATAATTTTAAAAACTTTAAATAACGAGTATTCAAGTATTTAAATCATTATTGCATGCAATATTATTGAATAAGCATGTTATATCAATAACCTACATAATGAACTAGTAAATAAAACCTCACATAAAAATAACACACAAAAAGAAAATAAAAAAATATATATTATTAAATAAAAAAATCCTCACAATCACAATGAACAACATCATTGTAGCAAGTACATGATGGCCTTAAAAACAATAAGTCTTCGTCTTCGATGCACCACCATGCTTCAATCTGCCCAAAAACGTCCCTGAAACAATATTCTACCTCTTCTTTTGAATGTCTAGAAGTCCATTTTATTTAGTTCCCGTAACTTCGAGTTAAATTACATTAATAATGATTATTGTAACTAAATGAAACATATATCTATTTCCCCTATTAATCTCTCGTTCAAAACTTCAATCGATTAACTATTAAATTGTCCGTGGTAAAATTCTTTCTCAAATAAAGAAACGTAAAGATTAGTAAAAATATATATATATATGATAAATAAAAATAATGGATACTCACCCAATAAAAGTCTAAGTTTGAAATGAATCCGAAATAAATATATAATAATTCTAAATTTCTATTTAAATATAAAAATTTGATAATTCCCCTTCAATAACTCTTTCACATTAAACTCGTGCACATTTTTATTCACCATGCAATTGAGAAACAAGAGTTTGAAATAAATAATCTGAAATCTATATGTATAATTAAGTTTTGAATATTAAATCAAAAATTCAATTATAATTTTTCAAATTTCTATTTTAATATAAGATTTAAATAATTTCTTAAATCCCTATACATATAATCTTATATAAAAATGTTAATAATATTATAATATTAAAATTTTAATTGCAAATAAAATTATATGTAATTATAGTTTTTTTATAATAAATAATACCTATATAACATATATGAATTTTAATATAACATATATGAATATTATAATATTAACATATATATATATATATATATTAATCTTATTCAAAAATCATAAAACATATTTAATATTTTTGTCGGGTCTGAAATGATTAGCTCTTTAGTTTGTGATTAGAGTCTAATGGCTTACAAGTCGTAACAAGCCATGTTATAATTAGTTTTTTTTAATTCTGCATAAGGCACGTGGGGAGGGGTATTAAATTTCTATTTAAAAATACAATGTTGCTATGTTCAAAAACGGTTTTTAATGGTCGTAGTCTAACAATTATGTTTTTTTGCACTGAAAGCTATGGAAATTTCGACTCTATTTTCAAAAAATTTGGGAGGGATTTTTGTAAATCCAAGTAAAAGTTGTCAAAATTTATAATTTTAGGTGCTCTAGAAGTTTTTGATGGTACTGAATCCATTTCCACCATCCAAAATATGATTCAAACACTGTTTCTACAAGATTTTTTGAATTTTTTTTGCCCAGATTCCAGTCACTTTTGGTTGTCAAGGGAACTCCTCTACCTCCGTAGACAACTCCTTTTCAATATTACCATATTCAAAAATGATTCGACTAAGGTAATGTAGAATGGGTTCATATGTTGGTTTCCAAAAAAGCTTGATTAACCTTTAAATGAAGTGTATGAGGTAAGGTTGATTTTATGAACAGAATTGTAGAAGTTGGGAATTAATACCACCTATATGTTGAGATAAAAGGTAAACTATTTCCCGATGGGGTTGTCCAATCTACCCAACACTTGGTAGATGGGTTGCGTACGGAGCCTGTTCAGCCTCCATGCGCTCCTTTATTTGAATAATGATGACTTGGTCCAGCTCTAATTTCCCACAAGCGGACACCCATTTTTCACGTGACAACGATAAATATTCTAGGCTACATAGGAATTCGAACAGTTGTTTTCTCTAAGCGATGAAGTGTGAGGTTTCAGAGGAAATTGGATCGCAGTGCTTGAATGCCCTGCTGAGATCACAATAGTGGGAACGTAGGGAATTTGTGGAATGGGATATTCAAGGGAGATGTGAAGTCTTGGCCAGATATTTCCCTTGGGATTCCAGCACAAGTGAGGCGGTAGATGTTCTTTGCATATCCATCTAGAACCCTAGTTCGAGTATTCAATAGTTTTTGTTGTCGACGAGGGAGGGATCTCGCTTGAAAATTCAATATATTTCCTTATGTAGTTCGCATCAAAGCCTCTAGAGTTCCTAGCTCTGCACTTGGGTTTGTCCTGGGCTTCAAGCTAGTTGGGGAGCCATTCCTTTCAACTCTCACAGCACCAGGATGGTCTGCTTTGAGACAGTGCTCTCTACTACTCTCTGTGGTATGTCGGTCACCTTGACGACAGCTTGGTGGGGAGAATTATGTGGGTTCAAGTGTGGGGGTTCTTCTCGCGACTGGAAGGGGATATGGTGGAGCACCTTTTGCTTTGGCATGCTCTAGGATGGTAATTTGGTGTCCTTTACCAGTTTACTTGTTTCTATGTGGTTTGACTGGTGTTTCAATTCGAGGGGAAGGTATTTCTGCAGGCCTTCTTTGTTGTTCCACCTTGGTCCCTGGGGTCTCTGTTGCCCAGCCTCTCCCACCTTCTGGAAAGCTTGGCTCACCTCCATGTCATGGCATAGGGATGTCCTCGTCAAGGGGGAGAAATTAACCATTAAGAAGAGCAGCAGAATCTAGGAAATCATTTATCTTCGGATAGCTCTGCTAGTAGGGAAACAGAGGAGGTAGCTATTATCTCTCCTACCCATTCCCCGGATCATGTGATTGCTCCAACTACCATGGATTCTGTTGCGGCATAGTTGCATAACGTTCAGGTGAATATGGACATCCTGCAGGAGCAAAGATATGACGACCAAACGAACTAGTAGCCTACATCAATGACATCAATCACGTTCATAATGAAATCTTGGACAATTTGTACAACCTTCGACGACAGCATCGGCGCACCAAAGACCACCTTTGTAGTCTAGAAGTGAGGATGGAGCATTTAGACTTCCACATGCATGAACACATAGGCTACATTGTTGCTCCTCCTATTATTCCTCCCAACCTACCTCCTTAATATGTTGCCTCCCACTTTAGTTTCTCTTTTGTTTTGTTTATGTATGTCATGGCTAATAGGCCTATCATTAATAAAGACTAAACTCAATTGTCTATGTTTTCCTCCAAGCCCCAATCTCAAAAAGTCTGTTTAGAATGAGGGAGAGGGGCCTGTAGAGATGAATTTTGTACTCGTCTCCTTTTTTATAATATAATGAAAGTTTTTTTATCGACAAAAAAAAGGTAAATTATAACAAGAGACTATGCAGCCAAAATACAGAGATTATGCAATGGTAGAAGATGGGAGTATTCTCTATAAAGGCCCATTTTATGTGCCTGATGTACAAGAATTAAAATAATTAATTTTAAATTAAATGCACAAAGTGCCTTATGCTGGGCACCCAAGTTACCATAAAATTATTACAGCCATTAAAAAGCAATATTTTTTGCCATGAACGAAGAAGGAAGTGCCTAATTATATAGTTATATTCCTATAATGGCAGATTTAAGGCTGAGCGTAAGCACCCATACAACTTGCTACATCCAATACCCATTCCTGAGTGGAAATGGGTGGTGGTATTGATTGATTTCATTGTCAGTTTGCTTAAAATTGCAAAAAGGTGTGATTCTATAATGGTGGTGGTGGATAAACTCACCAAGGTTTCCCATTTTATTCCAGTCAATTCAATGCACAAGGTAGCTAATATAGTTGAAATTCATATGCGGGAAATTACAAGGCTACATCGTGTGCCTAAGTCATTTATTTCAAATAGTGATTCAAAGTTTACATTCAATTTTTGGATGGGATTGTTTAAAGGATTAGGTACTAATTTGAATTTTAGTATAGCATACCATCCATACGTTGATGTGTAGACAGAGAGTTAATCAGGTAATCGAGGATATTTTATGGATGTATGTGATGGATAAGCCATCGATATGGGAATAATACATGCATTTGGTAGAGTTCGCATATAATAACAGATACCAAACATCATTGAAGATGAGCCTATTTGAATCCTTGTATGGAAAATGTACAAACATGGTGATAGAATTGCTACTGCTCAAGAAATTTAATCTAAAATCAAGAGACACAATTCTACTCTACTGATTTGCAGAATTCAATTCGCAATTTAGAACAACATTCACAAACATGCAATAAGAAAAACCACACATGCAAAGTATTTTTCTAGGGGGACCCAACTGGGAAAAACCCCTCAAGTCTCTTTTTCATTAATCAGATGAATAGAGATGTATAACAATGGCTTGCCCGCTCTAAGCACAACCTGCAAGTGAATAACCTATCTATCTACTCAATGAGAAGCTCTAACCCAGACTAGTCAATTTATGCCTCTGTTTGAGCCCCTATTTCCTTGTGAAAATCCTAAGGGATTAGCCCCTACTTTTTAGGAATTTTCCTCCAATTGATTATGCAATTCCCAAGGATTGATCATCTGACTACATGCAATACATGTACACTCAAACTAGTTTACAACTACTTGTTACACTACCTTTGAATCTCCACCATAGCTGGGGAACTCAAATTCTCTGCATGTGCTAGCTATTTTGAGCTGATTGATCAGTTAACTAGATGACTATTGAGTTAGATTGTTGTCCCACTACACAACTAACCTTCCATTAGTTCTATCAACAATTAGAACTAGTTTAACTGAATAAAACTGAAAATAACTAAACTGGATTACTAAATTTAGTAATCACACATACTTAACTGAACTCCAAGACCTCTAACTTGAATTTATTGAGCTAACTAAGTGACAAGAACCATGTAACCTCATTTAAATGCCTCCAAGTTTTATGTTGATGTGGAAATTATAATTTCCTCAATTTGACCAAGGCAAAGTCAAATTGAGACTCTCTTGCTACACTTATCAACACTCCCTCTTAGAAAGAAAGGGATTATCAGCCACCCCTATCTTGCACCTTTGGAATTTGAACTTCCCTCTTAACAAAGCCTTTTTCAATATGCCCGCATCTTGTTCCTTTTTCAAAATGTATTATAGTTGCCTCTGCACACAGTCCTATAAATGGTGATATCGGTTATCTATATGATTGGATCAATTGTCATTTGATTCATCTCCTAACCAAACATTCCCACAAGTATCTTCCTCATACATATCGCCTCACATGCTGCTTGAATGGTTTCTATGCATTCAACGCCTATTGAGTTGAGTGCCACAGATCTTTGCTTCATGTTCTACCAGGAAATTGTTGTGGACGTAACATTAAAAATTCCACCTGATGTACTCTTTCGGTCAGATGGACTCCCTGCCTAATCTGCATATGTGAATCCACACATATTCACTCCCTTTGTCCTCCTGTATCATAATCCATACTGGGTGGTTCCTCTAAGGTACCATAATACATGCTTTGCTTCCTTCCAATACAATTTGGTCGGCTTAACTATAACTTGGATCAGTGGGCTGATTTCATAGCACATATATGGTCATGTTTTCTTAAGATACATTAGTGAACCCACTAGCTGCTAATAAATGGTAGCATCAACCTCTTCATCTAAAGTGGCATCCTCCTTCCTCCATTTGGTCACTAGAGGTGTCTCAATGGGCTTACAACTCTCCATGTGAAATATTTGTAGTATCTTGATGGCATACATTCCTTAAGACACAAACAATTCCCATCACCATGGCATACTTCCAACCCAAGGAAGTAATGCATGAGACCCATGCCTTTCATCTCAAATTCCCTTGAAAGGTATTCCTTGCAAGATCTAATCAGTTTCTCATTGCCTTTCAATATTAAATCATCAACATATAAAACAATAATAAGAAATTTACCTTCTACCAAAATATGATAGAGGTTTGTATCCACTTCACTTTTGGTGAAGCCCAAACCAGTAAAATAATTGTCAATCCTGGTGTACCAAGCTTGGGGTGCCTGTTTGAGATCAAAGAACACTTGCTTGAGTCTACACACATGAGACTCCCAATCAAATGCCTCAAAAAAATTTGGTCTCTTCATGTACACTTCCTCTTCAATAACACCATTGAGAAATGTTATTTTTACATCCATCTGGTCGATCTTCCACCCCATATGTGCATCCAATGCAAGAATTGATATAATGGATAAATATTTTGCTACATGATTGAAGGTTTCCTCATATTCGATTCCATCAACTTGAGAGAATCCTTTGGCCACGAATCTAGTCTTATACTTCTTTATGCTTCCTTCTAATGCATGTTTAACCTTGAAGATCCATCTCAAACCCACAATTGATTTGTCTTTCGGTCCTGGGACCACTTCCCGAACATTGTTCTTCATGATGGATTCATATTCTTCCACTGTTTCATCAACCCAAATAGTTTTATCTATTGCTTCCTCAAAAGAGGATGGCTCATTCTCTACAAGCTCAGTCATTAGATCCATGTAGCTAGTGTACCTATCAGGTGACCTCCTTTGCCTGCATAAATTTGAAGGAGCTCCCACATTCTCCCTCGCATCCTGCATCAATTTATTAGCTTTCCTGGTTCTTTTTCTCTATGCTCTGAATGGTTATGCTTGAGTGGATGTCTCCACTTTACCCCTTCTCTGATTCCTCCATTTGTGGTTTCTCTACAACTTCCTGAGGCTCCTGTTTTGGAGCTAAAATATCCTCTTCTAGTGGGATTTGAATCTCTCTCTCTCAAGAGAGCACCGCATCACTTTCTCCTCATCAAAATTTACATCCCTTCACACATATGTCATTCTAAGGGAAGATAAGTACAAATGTTAATTGTGTGGAATTTCGATGTAACCCATAAAAAGTCCCAATTTTGTTGTCAACTCAAGTTTCTTCCTTGAATCTTTGGAGACATGGCAATAAACAAAAGCTCCAAAAATCCTGAAGTGAGACACATCTGGCTTTCTCCCGGAGAAATCCTCCTCCAGTGTAATCATACCAAAACTCTGATGAGGACTCTGGTTCTGCATGTATATTGTTGTCATACATGTCTCTACTCACAAATTTAGTGGTAGGCCTTGATCATGTAGCCTATCTCTCGCAGCTCCAATAATTCTCTATTTCTTTCTCTCAGCTACCCCATTTTGTTGTGGGTTATGGGGTGTTGTCACCTCTCTCCAAATTCCTTCTTTAGCACAAAATTCCTTGAATCCATTCAAAACATACTCACCTCCATTGTCGCTCCTAAGATCCTTCACCTTCTTGTCGATCTGTTTCTCAACTAGTGCCTTGAATTTTACAAAATTTGAGAATGTCTCATCCTTCTTCTGCATGAATAAGATCCAACACTTCCTTGAGAAATCATCAATAAAAATAAAAATAAAAAATTTATGTCTAGTAGTGGAGGCTATCAAGAAGGGTCCACAAACATCGGAGTGGACTCTTTCCAATATTTCATGTGATTTTTTGCCGCATTCATGGAATGTGGATTTTACATACTTCCCCATAGTACAATCCTTGAAGACATCATGTTGCTCAAGTGCTCCTCTAGGGAGGCCAGTGGTTATTTGTTGCATAATTCTCAAGGCAGCATGATGAAAATGGCCCTATATATTGTGTCAGAGTTCACCAACATCGTGACTCTACACTTTCTGCTCCTTGCTGCTTAATGTGGCACAATCTTCCACATCCAACTTGTACATGTTCTTCATACGAACCTCGATCTATTTCACCTTTCCAGTGGTGATGTGTCTCAGGAATGCTTTCCCTTTGTTGAAGATCACATCATTGTCATGGTCTTTCAAAACTGCTACAAAGATGACATTATTCTTTATGCTTGGAACAAACATGACATATTTGAGGCAAAGAGGATATCCCTACTCCCTCTTAGAGGTTACTATACCAATCCTGGTAGCATTGTACCTTCCATTGTCCCCAAGTTCAATATGCATTTAGAGATCTTACTCCTCCAGGTCATTGAAAAACTCTCTACACCCTATCATGTGGAACCAGGCACCTGAGTCCAAGTACAACACACTCCCCATCACAGTGTTGGCCATACATGCCATAAGGGTGAAGTCTACCTCAAACTATGAAGCCAAATATTCACATGTTGCTCCTCTTAAGTTCTTCTTTCCTGACTTTTTGTGTCACGACACTTTGTAGCATAATGCCTAAATTCATGACAATTGAAAAATTTTACTTTGGAAAAGTATTTATTCTTTCCCCCTTGTCTAGATTCTAGTTTGTTTTGATATTTCTTCCCTTTTACCTCATTTCCCTTTCCAACCAATACAAAATTTTCTTCATCCTCTCCCTTCGATGAAATTCCATCTCTTGTATTCTGCTTGATCTCTTCTTGTACTAGATTTGACCACAAGTGTTTCCAATTCAGTAATTTATCCCTCCCATTCACTAATTCCCGATAGCTATCCCAACTTTTGGGAAAGCCTAGAAGAGATATGTCATTTATGCAACATTCACACCAACCCCTCCAAGCTCATCTCGAACTTGTGTAAATATCATGAGATACTGCAGAATAGTCATTCTTTTGCATCTTAATGTATCGAAGTTTTCCTTTGAGGGCCAGTTTTCTATGATCATTAATATTCTTCAACAGCGTTGTTAGTTCCTTCCACATTTGAAAGGAGTTTATTTCCCATGGAGATTTGAGAAAATGTGGTCTCGCACTCCCTACAATATTATTCTCCTCGCCTTGGCTACATCTTTCTTCCATTGGGCTAGGTTCTTGGCATCATATTCCACTAATTTTGCAACATCTTTCTTGATGTATTCTAGCTAGCCATTGTCATCAAGCATCGCCTCCATGTGATCCTTCCATGAAATGAAATTTGAGCTACCTTCCAATGCATACTCTAATCTCATACCATTAAAGGCCATTCTCCTAAGAGATCCAGCTACACTGAAGCTGCAAATTTAAACCTCTTGAGGAACAACTTTGAAATTGTTGTTCTAATGGGAATCCTACTCTGATACCATGTAGAAATATGGTGATATAATTGTAATTTCTCAAGAAATTTAATATAAAATCAAGAGACACAATTATACTCTACTGATCTTCAAAATTCAATTCATAATTGCAAACATGCAATAAGAAAAACCACACATGTACAGTATTTTTCTAGGGGAACCCAACTGGGAAAAACCCCTCAAACCTCTTTTTCATTAATCAGATGAACAGATATGTATTTCAATTTCTTGCCCACCCTAAGCATAACCTACAAGTGAATAACCTATCTCTCTGCTCAATGAGAAGCTCTGACCCAGACTTATTCAATTTCTACCTTTGAGCCCCTATTTCCTTGCGCAAATCCTAATGAATTAGCCCCTATTTCCTTGCGCAAATCCTAATGAATTAGCCCCTATTTTTTAGGAATTTTCCTCCAATTGATTGCACAATTCCCAAGGATTGATCATCTGACTACATGAAACACTTGTACACTCAAACTAGTTTACAACTGCCTGTTACAATGCCTTGGAATCTCCACCACAACTAGAGTACTCTAATTCTTTACATGCACTAGCTATTTTGAGCTGATTGATTAGTTAACTAGATGATCACTAAGTTAGAATGTTGTCCCATTGCACAACTAACCTTCCACTAGTTCTATCAATAGTTAGAACTAGTTTGACTGAATACAACTTGAAATAACTAAACTAAAACTAAAATTTAGCAATCACACATGCTTAATCAAACTGCAATCCCTCTAACTCCAATTTACTGAGCTAACTAAGTGACAAGAGCAACGCAAAGTCAAATTGAGAATTTCTTGCTACACTTCTCAACTAGAAAAAAGTGTAATACACCCGTGAGTTGGGATAATCTAGTGGACAGGGTTATGTTTGGTCTAGAATTGCTTAAAGATATGGAAGAGTAAAGTTAAGTATAATTTGAACGTTTCCCAAGACAAACAAAAAAGTTATGCTAATAGGAACAGCACAAATAAGGATTTTGAATTCGGGGACCATGTCATCTTGAAAGTAAAGGCAAAGAAGAGCTCAGTGAGATTGGGAAGTTTTGCCAAGCTAGAAGTGAGATGTTTTGGGCCATTTGAGGTCGTAGGGAGGATAGACACGATTGTATATAGGCTTGCATTGCCTGCATCTATGCGTGTTCATGATATATTTTTTGTTTCTTTGCTTAAAAATCATGTTTCCAGTACTAATCATGTAATCGATTGGCATATGATTCAAGTGGAGCCCGAGGGAGACTTCCAAGTCCAATTAGTGTGTAATTTGGATAGGAAGGTTAAAGTGCTCCAGAATCGATCCATCATTATGGTAAAGGTAGAATGGAACATGGTCAGTCCTAAATATGCTACTTGGGAGCAAGAAGATGTGATGAGGGAGGAATACACTTATCTTTTCTTCTAAACATGTCATATATAAGTGTATATATGATACACTAAGCAAAGTCCATAAATAAGGGGGGAGGAACATAATACTCCTACTTGACCCCTGAGTTCTAAATATCATGTATGTGTGAAATTTAGGCTAGTGAGACGAAATATGTATAAATTGATCAGGCTAGTGAGATGAGGTATTTTTTGGGGGCTTCCGTACCAATGTAAATATATTTATATATTTTTTGGGCTAGCATGCCTGAGAATATATTCCTTTAAAGGATGTGAGGTTGGGGAGCCTAGAATGGTGATCATGATGTAAAATTTCTACATATATTAATAAAAATAGCTAATTAAAAACCAAATCCAGGGAAAAGAGTATGAGGGGCGTGAAACTCCAGGGAAAAAGGGAAACATTTTTGGTGTGATTATGTTTTGGTGAAAAGGCACTAAATCCCATGTGGCTTTTAATGGTACCATGTGGAAAGATAAATCCATGCATATAAAAGTAAATGGTTTTTCCTAAAAGGTAGGTTTTTGTAGTTGTTAATTATGATGGATTTAGTTAATGGAGCCTTGGGGGGCAGTGGATTATGGCTAGGGAGTGGAATCGGTGGATTCCCTCTAGAACCCATGGAGTTCTGGTGTAACTCGATTTGGTGACCATTCGGGGAGTCTAAAATTTTGGGATCTGTAACTGACTAGGTCTTATTTGTTTTGGCCTGGAAGAGTATCTGGAAGCCCTGGAGAGCAACGAGAGCTCTGGGAAGCCACAAAGTTGATATCGTCCCTAACCGGTGGTAAGACACCATGGAAGGTCATGGTAGAATACACAAGGGATTGTTGGGTGTAGAGAAGGGGTGCATCACTTAGGCATTGGCTGATGGGGGGCATGAGCCTGTGGTTGGAGGCTGAGGTTGTTGGGGTTGATACCTTGGTTAGTGTTTTTTATCTGGTACCTGATGTACATATTGCTTCCTATGGAGTTGAGGCCCTAGCTCAAGGGTGACATGTGGTTGAATGAACTATGTGGTCTATGGTTGGCAAGAACATGGAAGGTTTGCGGCCACTTGGCCTTATATTTTAGATAAGTGTCCATGTGCAATGATTTGTATTTATGTGACATGATTTTATAAACCCTAGTCTAGTTTCTAATATATAATTGTTATATGTTTTTCTATTGTACATAATTTAATTGATGTGAATAATAGATAATCAATTTGTGACACATGTTTTTTGGGTATTGCATGGAATGTGCATGTAGATATGCATTGCATAATTCCCAGGTTAATGCCAGGTATAGGTACAGACTATGGTGGAATTGTTATAGTTAAATTGACATATACACATGGTATTAATTGAACACAAAGGACTAGTTGTGGGATGGTGTAGTCACTAAGGCTATAGCAGTGAGCCAGGGTTTAAGAATGTACCAGGGTTTTTATGTTTCTTCTATGAAAATTGCAGTATCGTTGATAGTGTTGGACTCGCCAACATTCAGGGGATATCCCTGGCATGAAGTCCCAACTAGACCTCACATAGTTTGGTGTAGGAGTCCCATCTGGTACGATGGCTCAGTTGTCATTATCTTAGAGATTTGCCTTACCTCTTGTTGTTCATCACATGAGAGTGTTATGCTTGTATCTTCAAAAAGTGAGGTGAGTATGCATGGTGAGTGTGTAATGTAACTTGTGTCTGGGTTCTCTTACTGTAAATGGAGAGAGTAAAGTGAGCCTCTAGATGAGAGGTAATAGTACCACCCAGGGAGATACACACGCGAACCAACAAGGGTCTGTCCAGAATCCAGCAGAGTAGTCCACAGCAAATGCAGCAGTCGTTAAAACCAAAGTGCAATGGAAAACACATACACCATCCAGTAGAGTAGTCCACACGGAGGTGACGGTCGATATAACCAATAAACAAGGATGGTTTGTCTAATTTCTTGTGGAGTAGTCCACAAGGATGAGCTAGTGGTTATACACTATACAACACATCTTAAAAAATGTAAGTACTAAAATAACCAAAGTAGCTCAACTATCGTAGTATAGGTTAAGAAAACATGCACTACAAATGTTTAAAGAGTAGTCTTACAAACATCTACAAAACATGCATGAAAACATGTTGGCCTTAACAGGCTTCTGAATTAAGCAAAAGTCCCAAGACACATATGTACACCATACATCACTAGTCCCAATAGTGAGACATTGGAGCCACTCCTCACTCCTCAAAGCACAAACTAAAGATTCTCAAGGCTATGTGGGAGGAGCCAAGGTTAAAATTCCTTGATCATACAGTGGGAGGGGTATATATAGCCAAGGGTGATCCCTGACCCTTGTGACTCTTAGACTACCCTCGTGACTGTTCAACTTCCCAAGACTTTTCAACTGACATGACTCTTCGACTTATGTGTGCATCCATTCAACTTCACTTTACATTACATTTAGTTACAACAGATATGGCCCATAATGGTGATGTTGTCAAGACAACTCATGACACAATTCAACATGACATTGTTGGCATGTACTGGCTGACTATGGTGTCCATGTCAATTTGCTACACTGCTAAGTGATGGATGTACTCTTGGTGTGCTTTATCTTCTCCTCTGCATGGCATAGTGTTGTAGGGTCTTCGAAGGTCTTGGTCGTGCTTTATGGTTCAATGCATGTATTCCTTTCACTTATTGCTTGATATTCTTGGTATGTCCATCCAGCTGCAAGAAAGTCCTCTAGCATCTATGCTCCTTCTCCATCTCATTCGTTGTCTTGCCATGATCCATCAATGTACGTGTTCCTGCAATCTACTCATGACAAGACGAAATCAAATCCAAAACCTCCTAGTCTAGCACGATGCATTCTTCTCATGTTCTAGGTGACATGGAGGGGCGAAAACTCACTGAGACAATGCAGATTGCAGCTCAAGATGGAATGAGGAATTCTGGAAGGACAACTTTCACTGTCAGGAAAAACTGCAAAGTGAATACTGGGAGGCGGAATTGCGCAGTGAAAGTCACCAGTGTCAGATGCAAGGTGGGACCCTGAGGGAAAGCACTTCTGCGCAGTTTCCAGAGGGAAGACAAAGCGAGGTTGCAGAGGGACAACTAGGTAGTTTTGTGCAATTTCCGGAGGGAAGACAAAGTGAAGACGCAAAGGGACAACTAGGAAGCTTTGCGCAATTTATAAGAGCAATGCAGAACAGGGCTGCAAGGGACCTACTGAGGCATGACTGCACAATTTCTGGGAACATTGTAGGACAAGCAGCAAAGGGTCAGTGGGGAATGTCTATGCATTTTTGGGGAAAATGCATAGCAAGGAAGCAAAGGATCAACTAGGTAGTTCTACGCAATTTTGGAGAACATTCCATACCCAGGTTTTAGAGTAGTGCAGGCTTTCGACAGGCAAGAAGGAGGCTAAATGAAAGTGCTTGAGAAATTTGCAGTTCAGTTTTTTCATGGAGGCAATCTCTATGCAATTCTGGGAGGCAGACATGATGCTCACCTCTGGGATTGCATAGTGTAGCTAACCTAGAGGCCAGCCTCAAGCATTGTGAAATTCCAAGAAGCAAAGAAGGGCCACTGTGGACTGAGACTGCGCAGTACAGCTCAATCAAGGTCCAGTGGAAGAGGGTTGTTCAGTCAGACAGATTTTCAGGAAAATGGCTGTGTCGAAAGAAAGCAAACTTGTGTAGACTTGACATTGTGGTCATACACTTAGCATACTTGACAATGAGACAACATAGACCACCATGACAACAAGACAAAACATGCCCTCGATGAGACTATCTTAGAGCTGAGAATGGTAAGAGCGACATTTGTGATATACCTTTAGACAACAGTGACGACACTTGCGCAAAAGTTCTTACAACTTTGCATGTGAGTACGACGGGTGTTCACATAGCGAAGACAACCCAAACACAAAAATACAAACCTTCAAACTCACTAGAATAAGATCACAAGCATGAAAAATGAATCAACATGCCAAAATATGACCGTTGGTCAAACAAGCAAAAGGTGAAAATAATCCAAAAGAGCTCATGGGGTGAGCTCGAGTGTTTGAAACCATCAAAGTAAAAACCAAGGAAGGCTTTGAAATTTGGATGGAAGGAAAAAATTTGTATGTTGTTGCGGCCGCTTCAACACTTGGCGACACATTGGTTGAATACTATCCTTTTTGTTTTGGTTCATTTTCAGCGCAAGGCCTTGGCCTTTTGGGGAGTATTGATTCATTGTGTAGATCACTGCGGCTTCCCCACTTACCCCACAGAAAGACACGGTTCACCTTGTACCAACTCAGTTGAACACAACACAAAATTCAGCCAGATCATAGTGTTTCAAATCAAGAAGGGTAATTTTCCTTGCAATCTTAAGATTTTCAAAGTATAGTTTCTCATCTTTGGTGTTCCTCCGCTGCCAGCAGGCCTAGAAAGTACCACGATGAAGTCACACAAGAACACAAGCATTGCTCCACTGCCAGCGAGCTTGGACAGTGCCCCAATGGAGTTGCTTACTTCACCTCTCTGCACAGGAAGCCTTTCTCTTCTTTCGCCTTTGTTATTTCTAAAAGAGGATTGTGCATAGGCACCTATTTATTTTTGGGGCAAAAGAGGGATCCTGACTTATTGAGAGAAGAAGAGGTTGTTCCTTCAGAGAAGCATGTAAATACCTCTGATTTAGGTTTGCTCGTTTATATTTTCCCCTTCTCCATTTCTACGAGTTGGATAGGCTTGAACACACAGAGCAGAAAATTGAGTATAGGCATGGGATTTCTCAAACTGGACATGGGTTCATGGTTTTACCAAAGCTTTCCTTACAGACAGATCATATTTTCTGTCAAGGCTTCATCGACCAAAATTTACAACCAAGCACAAAGAAGACAGACACAGGACTTTCCAAGCACTGTGGTGTCACAAGAGTCTTTGAACTTCAGTCACATGCACATTCAAAAGTCAAAATGCAGTGCGATACAACACTTATTTACAAAACAAAACAACTGAAAAACAAAGCAAAGAACAAAACAGTAAAGAAAAGAAAAATAGTAAAGCAAAGAACAGAACAATAATGAAAGGAGTATGTACACAACACGGGGCGCATCCCTAGATCATTGAAATTAATATTTTAAGTCTTTCCCATTGACAAGGAGAGTGTAAATCTTCCCTTCAAGTGATTGTAAATGATACATGTGTTGGCCAAGCTTGTTGTGAACAATGAATGGGCCAATCCACAGGGAATGAATCTTCATGTGTTTTCCTTTGTGTTCATGAGGTTTATCCCACTTCAAGACTAAGACACCCATAGTCAAGTTGGTACTCCCTGCATACTTTCTCTGGAACCATCTCTTGATACAGTTCTGGTGAAGTATAAACTTTTCTTTTCATTTCACCCTTTCTTCCTGTAGCTTGTGTAATGTGTCCATCCTATGTGAAACTAATAGACATGGCTTGCCTTGGGATTCTTGGGACAATTGGAGAGAAGGAAAGTAGATATTTGGCAAGAGGATGGCTTCTTTTCCGTATACTAGGAAGTAGGAGGAGGTATTCAAATAGGGTTTGGGTTTGACTCATTCATCCCACAAGGAATTCACCAGAGCAAAGTGTCAGTTTCGTTGTTCAGTGTAAATGGTCTTTTTTATGATGCGGATAAGGTTTTTGTTTGTGGACTCGGAAAGACCATTTCCCTACGAGTAGTAGTTAGCATAATGTTTTAACACAATACCATTTTGCAATACAAAGTCATAAAGCTTGAATGAAGAAAAGTACATTGAATTGTCCAAAATAAGTGATACAGGAATTCCAAACCTAGAGATGATGTTTTGTCTTAGAAATTTGATGACTCCCTGGTCATTCACTTGTTTCAATGGAACTGCTTTCATCCATCACGTAAAATAATTTGTAGCAGTTAAGATGTAGTGGTGCTACTTTGAAGAATGTGGGAAAACCTCCCCAATGATGTCCAAGCCCCACCATTGAAATGGTTCTTCCACTACAACAGGCTGCAGCGGGGTTGCTGACCTTCATTTTCTATCGACACATCTCTAAAAAATCAGACACTTGTGAGCATAGGAATGTGCATCTCTGAATAATGTAGGACAGTAGAAACCGGCCTGCATGACCTTATGTGTTGTTGTGTTTCCTGCGAAGTGACCCCTGGCTAGCCAGTCATGGAGATCACATAACACCCTTTCTAACATGTGCGTCCAGGCACCTGAGCAAAACTCCATTGTGGTGCTTTCTATAAAGAACACCATGCACCAACTAGTAAGATAAAGCTTTGAGAGGGAGTGCCCTCTTCTGTCGCATGGGGAAGTGAGAGGGCATGGTGCCATGCTCAAGGTACTGGCACACGTCTGTGTACCAAGAGTTTCTATGCGAAGTGGAGGGGACTCACTCAACATTATACATTTCAATTTCTTGCTCCCAGTCGACGAGCTCTTCTTCTTCCTCTTACGCATGTACTACTTCCGCTGCTAGTTTGCAAAGACCGTGATCCTTAATGGCGTGAACTGGATTGATGTCAAGGTCATTGTTAAAATTGGCAACTAGGGCCAAACTCCATGTGCATCATATTATTAATGGAAGCTAATATTTTTCTTGGATCCTTGTCATTGATAGGTGTAGGATTGATCGAAAGATCATCTGATTCCAATAAGTATTCATGGAGATATGAATTTATTTGCGTTATGGGACAATTCATCAAAGTCGGCTAACAACCAAATAAACCCCACTTATGCTCAATGTTTTAGTATAAATAGAGTTGGCCTTCAATTCATTTCAACACACTTGGGATCTCTTCCTCTCTACTTGTCTTTGGGTTTTAGTAGGAGGAGAGGCCCTAAGTGATAACGTTGTCCTAATCCAGAGGGCAGAAGCGAGAACTGCTGGAATTGTTGGGAACTGCCGGGGACTGTCAGGAATTGCCAGAACTGTCAGGAACTGTCAGGAACTGCAGGAACTGCCAGGAACTACGGGAACTTCCGGGAACTTCCAGAACAGATGGAACAGTCGGAACAGTCGGAACTGCTGGCAACAGCTGCGACTGCCGAAACTGTCGGGATTGTCAGAACTGCTAGAACTGTTAGGACTGCCAGAACTATCGGAACTGCTGGAACTGCCAAGAACTATTGGAACTCCTGGGAACTACCAGAACTGCCGGGAAAAGTCAAAACTGTCGGAATTGCAGGGAATAGTCGTAAATGCCAAGAACTGCTGGAGCAGTCGGGAAAGCTAATGCAAAAGGAAAAAGCTAGAACAGCCAGAACTGCTAAGCATCCAGGAAAACTGACGCAAAAGGAAGAAGCTGGAACTACCAGGAACTGCTAAAACAGGCGAGAAAGCTAACACAGAGGGTAGAAATTAGAATTTCTGGGAGCTGTCGAAACTACTGGGAACAGCTAGAAATGTCAGAACTGTTGGGAACTGCCGAAACTGCTGGGAACAGTTGGAACTGTTGGAACTACCAAGAACTGCTAGAAATGCTAGAGCATTTGTCTCTGAAAGAGAGCAGCATTCAAGGGACAACTAACTAACATTAGGAAATTGTATGGTACTTAGCAGCAAATACACCAAGCATGCAATGTTACAACTAGCATGTAAGGGACAGCTAGCATGCAACAGCAAGCATGCTAGGGACAACAACCAAGCAAGAGACAACAAGCAAGCAAGATGTAGCCAACACATAGGTCAGTATGGCAACATGGTTCAGCAATGGCACATAATGCAGTACATTGATGGGTACAGTCATGATTAATGAAGCATGATGAGATGCAGCATAGTGAAGATAGGTGCAGCATGGTGCAGCACGGTGAGGTGCAGCATGATGACGAAATGCAACACAATGATAGGTGAAGGAGTCACCTTGGAGAATCAGTTGAAGTAGCATGTCTTCAACTGATCTCATGTATCATCTTCTTAGAGATGATCTATGCTCTTATCTAGATAAGTCAAAGTGTTGACTTCTGTTGTAAACGTACTATCTCTCTCTCCCTCTCTCTCTTCCTCTATTGAACTATTGAAGAACATATAAGAAGAATTGATCAAGGGTTTCCCCACATTGGGGTTTGTCCCTGGCTAGCTCCACATCTTGTGTCCTCTTGTCTTGGCTTGTCTTCTGCGATTTATGTTTATGTTCTATCTACGGTTTACTTTAATGCTGATGTGATTGCTAATCTAGAAAAGATATTGAGTTAACTGTGAAAATTGAAATAAATTGCTCTAAGCATAGAACATACCTAAAATTTAACTTGGTATCAAAGTCAAGGTGAAGGAAATGCCCAAGCAAGAGTGAAAGAGCAATCACCGAAGACAGTTGGGAAGGACAAAAGGATCAATGGATTCCTCGTCCCTCTTCAAATTCACCAAGGGTGAAGTTGAAGTAGAGAATATTATCAAAATGGTGCAGCGGAAATTTCTGATGGCCTACCTAAAGGTCACTTCATTGGGAAGTATGGATCTAAGGGTGGAAGGAAAGGTAGATTCCTTGGTTGCAATAAGTTTGGCCATTATGCGAAGGAGTGTCCGAATGGCAGAGACACATCTCTTGATGACAATAAAATCATTCCAGGGACATCTTCAATGATCAAAGGAATGACAGGTAATGCAGGTCATCAAGGAAATGGCAGACTCTTCAAAGAAAGCAAGGAACCCCGGGTATGAAGAATCAAATGTTGTTTTTGATAAGCTAAAGAAGCATTATGTTGTATTGGCCCTCTCCTTCAGATTCTTTGGGAATCTGGCTTATTGATTGCAGTGCTTCAAGGCACTTCATTGGATATAAGGGTGCACTCTCTAATTTGGTAGAGATGGAAACAAACGTGGGATTATACTTGGAGCCGATGCCACCTATCCTGGAAAGGGTGGAGGGAATGTTACCCCTCAATTGAATGGGGGTAACTCGATTCATTTACAAGAATTTCTTTTATGTACCTAATCGCAAGAAGAACCTGGTGTCCATCTCGGAAATGGAAGTCAAAGGTTTTAGGGTGGCATTCATTGATGGAAAGGTACGTTAAAAAATATAATTTTCAAAGATGCTTTTTCTCATGGGTTCAGGGTTGGAATTTTGTATCAAGTTGCAGGATGGTCCATTGGGGATCATGTCAATTGACATATCACATCTATAACACCAGAGGTCTACCTTTGGGGCCCTACCCAATGTGAGTCTGATGGTGATAGGGATGCTTGAATTCAAGAAGAGCATGAAGGCACATGTCTGAGATGTACCGAAGTAAAATCTTATAAGGGGACCATTCCCCTCATGCAGCAGGTCCACAAGTTTAGAACAAACCAAGGAGTTTGAGATTCATGATCAGGAGTCTCATGTATACAGGTGGAAGAAAGCCCTCTATGGCTTGAAGCTAAACACCCCAAGCATAGTATGAGAGGATTGATAGTAGTTTGATGAATTTGAGATTCACTAGGAGTGAAACCGATCCAAACCATTACTCGTAGGTTGTGGATGATAGACCTCTCATACCAGCACCTTATGAGGACGACCTATTTCTGATAGGTGCAGACCCTCTCATTTTCAGAAGTAAGAGGGAGTTGGATTCTGAATGTGGAATGATAAACTGCAAGCCTGTGACTACCTCGAGGATCTTAAATTTCAGAAGTTATATGGTAGTGATGTCAGACCAGATTTGGGAAATGCCTCTAAGTTTCATAAACTCATTGGCATTGATGTTCTTGGTGAACTTCCATCTAAATAAATGTTTTACAGTTAGCATGGTGAGCTCATATTTGGTTGAGCCTCACTAGATTGGTGCCAAGAATCTTTTGAGATATATTCGGGGTACAATCTCTCATGGATTGAGATACACTGCCGGAAATATGAAACTACATGATTATTCGAATGCTGACTAGGTAGGTAGTGTGGAGGATCACTAGAGCACTTCTCAGTGCTGGTTTTCTTTGGATTCTACTTCGATATCTAGCAAGAAACAGAATTCGGTTGCTATAAGCACCGCCAAGACCGAATACATAGCTACAAGTATGATCTCGCGTGAAGCTGCATGGTTGCAAAAGCTCTTAAGTGAGCTATTTGTACACATGATGAATACCACTGTGATTCTTTGTGACAAACAGAGGGGGGATTCGATTATTGAGGAATTATGTATTCAATGATTGCTCCAGTAGATAGACATCAGATACTGCCTTATCTGGTATATGATAAGTTGATGAGCTAGGAGGCTCCATCACATTGAGACTCATATACAGGTCGCAGACATTTTGTCAAAGCCCCGGGGAAAGGTCAAATCTGTGACTTTCCCGAACGACTTGGAGTTGTTGAGAGACCTTCTTATAAGGGTCCTGCATGTTGCATGCATTGAGCTCTGGGAGCTCTGGGGGGCTTGGGCTACTTACTAGAGCAACATACGACCACAGGGCGACTCACCCTCCCCTGGTGGTGTTGTGTGTGGAGCATGATTGTTCAAAGGTCTTTGTTTCAGCCGGTTGTATACCCTAGGAAGTTTGTACACCCCTCCACGCAGGGGGGTGCAGGGGGGAATTCCCCCCTCCGCGGGAGTCCAGGGGGGGCCGATCCCCCCCAGCTGGGGGGTCCAGGGGCCAGCGGTCCCCCGACAGGGGCTCAGGGGCAGTGCCCCCGAAGCTAAAAATAGACGTAAAATTGCCTTGTAAAGGTATAGTAATTTCTAGTCAATATGGGCCATTCATTAGGCGGATGATATGACGATAGAACTTATGTTTAGTTTAGGGTTTTTGCCCTAGAAGGCAACCCCTCTCTTTATATGAGGGCATTGTATTGAGTCTGTGTAATATATGTGTATTCTCTGAGCGAGAAGTAGAGAGGTGAGACTGTGAGAGAAAACAGAGGATATTACAGTGGATCTGTTGTAGGTTGTGTCTCTTCATTTTGCTAGATAATATAAAGGAAGGACTAGTTGTTCGGGGTGGACATAGCCCAAACTGAGTGAACCACATATATCTGTGTCTCTCTTGTTTTATGCATTTTCTGTGTTTATATTTCTGCAATATTTTATGTGTTACGTTGCTTCGTAATATATAATTTTATAACAGGTGGTGCACTATGTACAAGATGACAAGTTCAACCTTCCCTTGTGATACCCCGTGGCGACTATGGAACAAGATGATTAGTTATCCTGTGGGCCGAGATGATTAGTCTCCCATGGAAACTGTGGAACAGGATGATAAGTTCACCTGTGGGCTGGGATGATTAGTTCTCCCGTGGAAACTGTGGAACAGAATGATAAGTTCTCCTGTAGGTCGGGATGATTATTTCTCCTGTGGCAACTGTGGAACAGGATGATTAGTTCTCCTGTGGGCTGGGATTATTAGTTCTCCCGTGGAAACTGTGGAACAGGATGATTAGTTCTCCTGTGGGCCAGGATGATTAGTTCTCCCATGGAAACTGTGGAACAAGATGATTAGTTCTCCAGTGGGCCAAGATGATTAGTTCTCTCGTGGCAACTATAGAATGGGATGATTAGTTCTCCTATGGGTCGGGATGATTATTTCTCCCGTGGCAACTGTGAAACCGGATGATTAGTTCTCCTGTGGGCCGGGATGATTAGTTCTCCCATGGTGACTATGGGGCAGGATGATTCGTTCTCCTGTGGATAGGATGATTAGTTCTCCTGTCGAGGCATCCTACCCATGCAGTCTGGGACTCATGGGAAGCACCTCTCATCTAGTCAATGAGCGGGGAAATGGGGTTAGGTACCATAGTAATACTATTGATGGACGCATAGATGTATCTAACGTACTCCCTATGCTAGGATGACCTCCACTGATCTGGGATCAATGAAACTGACCTGTGATCAGTATGAGTGGTTTGAGACACTCTCTTGTGATATTGACCTGGGATCGATAAAACTGACTTCAGGCCAATAAGAGTGATGTGACACACTCTCTTCAGATGAAACTGACTTCGGGTCGGTAGAGAATGGTATGAGACATTCTCGATCAATTCTTCTTCTTCATGGTTCAGCAGAGTAGAGCAGAGCAAAGCAAACCTTAGCAGAGCATAGCATTGCAAGGCACTAATGGCAAAGATAGTATAGTCAGACATATGGATTAGCGGATGGAGTTCTCCCTAGTTGAGAGGGAGTGTTAAAATTGGAAACTAGGGCCAAACTCCATGTGGGCCATCTTATTAATGGAATATGATATTTTTCTTGGATCCCTCTCATCGCGAGGTGTAGGATTGATCTAAAAATCATTCAATTTTGATAAGTATTCATGGAGATATTAATTTATTTGTGTTATGGGACAATTCATCAGCATTGGCCAACAACCAAATAAACCCCACTTATGCTCAACGTTTTAGTATATATAGAGTTTGCCTTCAATTCATTTCAACACACTTGGGATCTCTTCCTCTCTACTAGTCTTTGGGTTTTAGTAGGATGAGAGATCCTAATCAATAACGCTTCCCTAATCCAGAGGGCAGAAGCTGGAACTGCTAGAATTGCCGGGAACTGTTAGGAACTATCGGGAACTGCCGGAACTGCCGGGAACTATCAGAACTGCCAGGAACTGCGGCAACTATCGAGAACTACCGAAACAGACGGAACAGTCGGAATAGCCGGAACTGCCGAAATAGCCGGAACTGTCGGGAACAGCTAGGACTACCGGAACTGTCGGGAACTGTCGGGACTGCCGAGAACTGCCGGAACTGCCAGGAAAAGTCGAAACTACCAAAACAGCTAGGAATAGCCGGAACTGTTGGGAACTACCTTAACAGCCGGGAAAGTTGATGCAAAGGGCAGAAGCCAGAACAGCCGAGAAAGCTGACGTAGAGGACAGAAGCCGGAACTACAGGGAACTGCTGAGAATAGGCGGGAAATCTAACGTAGAGGGCAGAATCCAGAACTATCGAGAACAGCTGCAATTTCCAAAACTATTGGAACTGTCAGAACTGCCGGGAACAGCCGAAACTGCCAGAACTTCTGGAACTGCCGAAACTGCCAGGAACTGTCGGGAACAACCAGAACTGCCAGAAATGTCGGGAACTACCAGAGCATCTATCTCCAAAAGAGAGCAGCATGCAAGGGGAAACTAACTAACATTGGGACAGTTGTATGGTTCTTAGCAGCAAATACAACAAGCATGCAACGTTACAGCTAGCATGCAACAGCAAGCATTCTAAGGACAACAAGCATGCTAGGGACAATAAGCAAGCAAGCAAGATGCAGCCAACGCATAGGTCAGTATGGCAACATGGTGTAGCAATGGCACATAATGCAGTACAGTGATGGGTATAGTCATGATTAATGAAGCATGATGAGATGCAGCATAGTGATGATGGGTGCAGCATGGTGCAGCACGGTGAGGTGCAGCATGATGATGAAATGCAGCACAATGATAGGTGAAGGAGTCACCTTGGAGAATCAGTTGAAGCAGCATGTCTTCAACTGATCTCATGTATCATCTTCTTAGAGGTGATCTAAGCTCTTATCTAGATAAGCAAAGTGTTGACTTCTGTTGTAAACATACTATCTCTCTCTCTCTCTGCTAAACTATTAAAGAACATATACGAAGAATTGATCAATGGTTTCCCCACATTGGGGTTTGTCCTTGGCTAGCACCACATCTTGTGTCCTCTTGTCTTGGCTTGTCTTCTATGATTTATGTTTATGTTCTATCTACAGTTTACTTTAATGCTGACGTGATTGCTAATCTAAAAACGATATTGTGCTAATTGTGAAAATTGAAATAAATAGCTCTAAGAATAGAACATACCTAAAATTAACATTCATACTCTTGTTTTCCTGTCATCCAGTTCGCCCTTCTTTCACCTGGCTCTTGTTGAACAAGTAGTGATATGACTACTGGGTGCGGCACAAAGACAATGCAATGATTTTTCAAGAGGTAGGGTCTGAAGTGTTTAAACACCTTGTATACTGCATATGTTTGTTTTTCCATGGCTGGATAGTTTATTTCAGGTCCCTGCAATCTCATGCTCATGAAAGATATGGGTCATTCATTGTTCATCTTGTCTTTTTGAGTGAGCACAGCAGCAAGTGAAGTGTTGGATTCAAACGTCTAGACCAAGAAATGCTTGTTGAAGTTTGGGTTGTACAGTGCAGGTGCCTCTCCTATATATTTCTTAATCCAGGCGAATGCTTCCTTTTCCTTTCTTCCCCAACTGTAGATTGTATCCTTCTTGTTCATCTCTTGAATAAGTTTGACAATCTACGCATAATAAGAGATGAACTTTCTGAGGAAGTTGATCTTCCCCGGGAAGGACTGAATATCTTTCTTGTTCATGGGATAAGGAATATGCATGATGGTCTGAACTCTATCTGGAACTACCTTGATCCCACTCTTGGAAATTATGTGCCCAAGGAGGTTACCCTTAGACACTAGAAAGATGCTCTTCTTGGGATTCAAGGATATCCAGTACTTCTGACATCGCTCGAATATTTCTTAAGATGGCGTAGGTGGTCTGACCACTATCTAAAGAAGATTGTCACGTCGTCGAGGTAGGCCACTATGCTCTGTCCAATGAGCCCACGAAAATCGATGTCCATTACACGTTGAAATGTAGCGTTTGTGTTTACCAACCCAAACAGAATTCTGCGATAAGTGAACATACCCCACTTGGTATGGAATGTTGTCTTCAATCTATCAGGCTATGCTATCATAACCTGATTATATCCTGAGAAACCATATATCAAAGAAAACATCTTTTCTCTAGATATTGTTTGCAATATGTGTTCCATAGACGACACTGGGTAGTTATCTTTGCCCGAGGCACGGTTAAGATTTTAGAAATCAACGCACAAGCAGACCTCCCTGGACTTCTTTCTAATAGGGACTAGATTTGAAACCCACATGGAATGATGAATCTTGTAAATGATCTAAGCATGCAGCAACTTAGTCAATTCTTTCTTAATGAGTGTCTCAAATGATGGATGCACTTTCCTTACATTTTGCTAAAATGGCTTGGCCCCTTCCTTGATTGGAATGATGTGCTGGATTATTCGTGTGTCATATGTTTTCAAGTCATCGTACGTACATGCGAACACATCACAGAACTCTATGAACAGGCAAACAAAAGATTGCCACTCTTGCAGTGTGTAACATGTACCGAGATTCACAAACTTCAAATCTTTGTCTATTCCCAGGTTGATCTATTCATACAACATTGTTGAACTGTGGGTTTTGGCATTCATGGGCCCCTGAAAGCGATTCTACAGGTCATACAGCTTTTCGATTGATACCACACCCTTAGGGATGAGGTTTCCTTTACTTTCATTAGTTTTTCTCTATAGAGATTGCTCATGCTCATCTTCATCTATCGTTGCATCCTTGAAGATGTCAATGTTAGCCATGAAATGCAGTATCTATTGGTCATCATCAAAAACACATAAATTAGCGATGTTATCAGGGAAAAATGGCTTATACAAAATTTCAACAGAAAATCTATCCCTTAATGGTGTCATCCTAGCAGTTGCATTTTCCAGAGCATCTACAGTTACGTTATGCATTCTTGGTATAGAAATATTATTGAAATCTTGGAAATTAGAGATAAGTCACCATACCTCTTGTTGATAACTCTTAACATAGGGTGACACATAGTGTATAGTGTTACGTACCTAATTCACCACAATATCTGAGCCACCTACCACTTTTAGCACGGCAACGTTGAGGCTGATGGTTTTTTGTAAGCCCAAAATGAGTGCTTCATACTCAGCGGTGTTGTTCGTGCACTCAAACTCCAAGTAGCTAGAGACTAAATGTTTCCTTTGCAACGGGTTTGTCAAAACACAACTAGCTCTGAAGCCCTCCTGTGTCTTGGATCCATCAAAGTATAAGGTCCACATATTATTTGTACAAGGACCGCTTTCCGCACTATTACTACTATAGCAACTACTACTATTGTTACAATGTATTGTACAAGTTTCATTTTCACCAATTGGGCAAGGAAGGAGACCCAACTGTGTGTCTAGTGGGGTGGGGGCTAGTTGTTCAAGATAACACCCCAGCTGTGTTTCCAGAAAGCAATTGTCGAAAATGATTTCTTCGAAAGCCAACGGTTCGTTTTGACCATCCAAGGGAGTCACATTGTGTTTCATGTATCTTTCTGAAAACACCAGATATGATTGTTTCTACCCTTGTGTGGAATCCATAAGTGTGACCAGTCTATAGCAAAGTATCCTCGCACCTTGCTAGACCATTCTTTTTTGAGAAATAAGACGTATTCTTCCAAGATGTCCATAATCAAAATATCAATGCACTGATGAACTTGTCAAGTAGACGATAACTAGATGATCACATCCCAGAGTTCACCAACGGCTCGCACACATATTTTGTCAAGTTGGATGATTTGTGTAGCTATGCTACTCCATTGAGCATTGACCCTCTTAGAAATGGAGAGTGGCATGACATTGAATGATGTGTCAGAGTCAACCAAACAATTGTGAACATTGAAGTTGAATATTTTGAACGACAACAAAAACCGTGGGAAGAGCAAGTTTGCTTCCTCCATACGAAGCGCGTTGGGTACGGATGTGAGTGAGTCGGGAGACTTACTTGGTCCCTTAATGGAAGAGGAAACATTATATGTGGAGGTTTGTCCCAGTGCGCACAAAATAATATCCCGCTAACCCATGATCTTGGTTAACTCATACAGAGATATGTTCGCACGGGTATTTTTCATGTCTTCAACAATGTTGTAGTCAAGAGCAGGAAGACTCACAGAGATGTCCAGGGGTAGACTTGTGTTCATGTTGTATAATGGGTTTCTCTTGTCTTTGCTGCTCATGGATGTAATTTTTGTTATAGCTATCTTCTTGGAATTGCTTTGAGTTTTCTGTGTTGAGTTGACTGGTGGATCTACTACTCTGAGCAGATGTTGTCTTTCTTTTTCTTTCGGTATCTAAAACATAGTGGGGCCCCTTGAACTTCTCGAGTTGTATCGATTGTTTTTATTTGGAGTTAGACGGTCACTCGGATGCTCCTTTTCAGTGGTCGTATGCTAGGTGGTGCAAGCGCATTGATACATGTTGATTACATGCCCGTTGAAAATAACAACAAGAAATGATAAAATAGAATCCAGAAATTCCAATTTTAATTTGTCCTTGAATTAAAATTGTGAATTAAAGTCAAATTTAGTCTCACCAGCTGCTTGGAAATAATTAATTAACTCATTATGGATTAATTAGTTGGAGAAATTCAAGTTAGAAGTCTTTCTGAAGTCATGCAAGAGTTATCCCTTAAATTAAGGAGATAAGATTAAGTTATATTTGAGTTGTAATTAGTTAACTTAGTTTACTGAGTTAATTCCAGTTAAATTAGTTCCAAACCGTTTGAGGAACTAATGGTGAGATAACAGTCAGTTGATGCATGCATGCACTCAACTAGTGTACTCCAGTTAACTTAAGATTTCCTCATCAGAAACTTATGAATGTATATTCTGAGAAAGACCCAGTTGAGATTAAAGACAAGGACATTGTACTATCAGTTGCATGTGTTTTGCTATAAAGAAAACTCTTGCATGCAGAATGAAGAAGGTTCCCTGAGGATTGCACTGTTCATATAGGGTGTGAGATCAGTTTTCCACTTGGTTGGAGAAGATCATCCCAAAGGAACCGTGCAAGGAAATAGGAGCTTGGAGGGCAGAGAGGAAGGCATGTGAGAAGCTAGGATAGCCTATAAGTATCTGTGAGGATTGTACTCAGAGCTGGCTAGTTGTGAGATCTAAGGCTTTGTATAATTCCTATGTATTTCCACCTTGTATGATAATACAGATAGTGGGGTTTTTAGTTGAGGCTTTCCCCAAAGTATTTTCATGTGTATTGTGCATTGATTCTTCTTTTGGTTATATGTGTTCAACTCGATCTAGCTCAATCTTTAAGCTTCTGCAAAGAAAATTGATAGTAGAAGTAGATTATAGTATTTTGCTTTGGTTATATTGCATTATTGGGTTAATCTACAGTCAGATTTTCTACATAGGTCTTAGAGCAAGATTTGTAGAGAATTTTCATAATTTCTACATGTATCAGAGAGAGATTTGTAGAGAATTTGCAAAATTTCTACATGGTATCAGAGCCTAGTTTATCGGAGCTGTGAATAGTATAAATAGAAGAGAATTCGAATTTTGAAGTTTGGGGTTGCAGGTGAAAATAGAATTCTTATCATACTTCAAGGTTGGCCAATGGCGTTCTATGGCTTGAGATTCGAGTATGCCTTGGAAGGTAGCTCGAATTACATAGCATGGAAATATCGCATGGAGGCTGTATTAAGAGATAATGGCTTGAAGGATTTCATTGATCAAGAAATCCCAAAGCCATCTTCAACTAATGCACAACAATTGGCTGAGTGGAAGAAGTGTGTGGCAAAGGTGAGACGGATCATCCTTGAGGGAGTTCGAGACCATATTATCTCGAGTCTCCATGGGAAGGATACTCCATTTTCAATGTGGAAGACATTGAAGGACCTCTACTAGAGTAGTAGTGACCATAGGAAATTGGTGCTCAAGAATAAGCTTCGAAGAATAAAGACGGAGAAGGGCGATACTATTTCCACATATCTGAACAAGCTCACCACTTGTAGAGATGAGCTTAGCAGTGTGGGAATAAATACTTCTGATGATGATATGGTGAGCCTCGCTCTCCTTGGCCTTCCAAAGAGGTGGAATAGCTACTAGGACTCTGTGAATGCAAAGGAGAAACTTTCGGATTGGGAACGACTGTGGTCGGATCTCATGCATGAGGAGATCAGGAGGAGCACACGAGAAGGTTCTTCATCCAAGGATGATGATGAAGAAAATCTGGCCTTAACAAGTAAGGCAAGGAAATAAAAGGGGAAGGCTTCCCATTCCAAATCGAATTCTTCTCAGGGAGGGAAGAATGGTGACAAGTCTAAAGTGAGATGCTTTAATTTTCACGAGATGGGACATTATGCGACTAATTACCCATCAAAGAAGTCCAAGAAGGGATCCTTGGAAGGATCGGAAAGTGAGGCATTAGCCTCTCAATTTGAAATGGACTTTACCCTCATCACATGCATGGTGTCATCGATGATGGGTTGTGTTTGGTATCTTGACAGTGGAGCCTCATTCCACATGACCGGTGATAAAAGTTTATTCAGTACCTTGGAGGAGAAAGGCCTCAAGATGTGCATAGAGATGGGTGACAATGAAAGGTATAGTGTTTCAGGAGTGGGCATGGTTGCTTTTCAGAGGAAGCATGGAGTTAGTATCACCTTGACAGATGTGAAGTATGTGCCTGGACTAAAGAAGAACTTGGTATCGGCCACGATGTTGGATGACAAAGGCTACGATGTTGTCTTCAGTAAAGGAAAGATGTTCCTTAGACACATCACCACGAGATAGGTGAAACAGATCGGTTCATGAGTTAAGAACCTGTATGCTCTTGAGGTTCAAGATGCATGCAAATTCTTGAGGAGCAAGGCAAATGTTAGAGACTTGGTGGTTGAGAGGGAAAGTAAATTAACTCTCAACATTCAGCCCCAGACGAAGTCTCAGACAATTGTGCAGGAGCCACAATTGGAGAAACAGAGAGGAGACCGAGTGAAGAGATCCACTCATGCAGATACCTTTGTTAGGGGAGAATTTCGATCCAAGTGGGCAGATAGATCACATGCAGCCATACCTCTAGGTGTGAGGTGGGGAAATGTGAAGTGATAGGCCCATGAAGGCTGAAATTGGGCAGGCTCCATTGAGAGGTTTTATCTCATCGACCGTACCTTGCTACGGGAGCCAAAATTACATAGTAGCGGGAGGAATCAGTGGGATTGATGTAGTCAAAGATCAAAGTGGCAGAGGCTAGAGCAGTCAAATACTGAAGAGCACAGAGAAGGATTGACAATAGTGCAGAAAGACAGAGTCAGCAAAAGCACAAAGTTTTCAGTTGACAGAGGCAATAGAAGTCAAAGACTTTGATGACAAATGCATCTTACTAATCCAGGTTGCATGTTTTTTTTGTTTCTGGAGTTGTTGGAGTAGCAACACTAGAGAGAAGTGTTGCATGCATAACATTCCAAAGGTTCACGATCGGGATCGAGTTGAATTCCTTTCTTGTTGAGAGGGACTATTGAAAATTGCAACAAGAAATGATAAAAATAGAATCCAAAAATTCCAATATTAATTTATCCTTGAATTAAAATTGAATTTAATCTCACCAGTTGCTTGTAAATAATTAATTGATTCATTATGGATTAATTAGTTGGAGAAATTCAAGTTAGAAGTCTTTCTGAAGTCATGCAAGAGTTATCCTTTAAATTAAGGAGATAAGATTGAGTTATATTTGAGTTTTAATTAGTTAACTCATTTGACTGAGTTAAGTCCAATTAAATTAGTTCCAAACTGTTTGAGGAACTAATGGGGAGATAACAGTCAGTTGATGCATGCATGCACTCAACTATTGTACTCTAGTTAACTGAAGGTTCCCTCATCTGAAACTCGTGTATCTCTATTCTGAGAAAGACCCAGTTGAGATTAAAGGTAAAGACAATGTACTATCAATTGAATGTATTTTCCTATAAAGAAAACTCATGCATGCAGAAGGAAGAAGGTTCCTTGAGGATTGCGCGGTTCATAAAAGGTGTGAGATCAGTGTGTGAGATCAGTTTTCCACTCAGTTGGAGAAGATCATCCCAGAGGAACAGCGCAAGGAAATAGGAGCTTGGAGGATAGAGAGGAAGGCTTGTGAGAAGCCAGGATAGCCTGTGAGTATCTGTGAGGATTGTACTGAGAGCTGGCTAGCTGTGAAAGTTAAGGCTTTGTATAATTCCTATGTATTTCCACCTTGTATGATAATACAGATAGTGGAGTTTTTAGTTGAGGCTTCCCCCAAAGTATTTTCATGTGTATTGTCCATTGATTCTTCTTCTGGTTATATGTGTTCAGATCAATGTAGCTCGATATTTAAGCTTCCGCAAATAAAATTGATAGTAAAAGTAGATTATAGTATTTTGCTTTGGTTATATTGCATTATCGGATTAATCTACAGTCAGATTTTCTACATAGGTCTCAAAGCGAGATTTGTAGAGAATTTGCAGAATTTCTACATGGCATCAGAGCAATATTTGTAGAGAATTTTCAGAATTTCTACAATGCCCAGCACTTGGAGCTTCATTAGATGCAGCAGCTTCTTATTTGTCTTAATCCTCAGGCTGAGCTTGTTCCCTGGTTGTGAATTGGTCGGTCAACTGTATAGCCAGAGCGCTCATTCCTTGGTTCCATCTTGGGCAAGTCTTCTCTGAATGTCATTTGCAATGGAACTTGCAGTAATGATCTGTCGCGATCACATCCAGGTTGAGCACAAGGTTAGAGCTCTGCACATATTTGGTCGGGTGGCTACTACTGTTGCCCGAAGTCATGTTCTTCCTCTGCGTGAACTTGGAATGCCTATTGTTCACAGTTGTCTCGCTCATCCATTGTTTGAGTTCGGAAACTTCGGTTGTAAAGGATTTGACAAGACGAGTAAGGCTCTCAATTTCACTTGCTTCCTTTTCCTTTACCTTATAGTAATCTGAGACCTCTTGTCTATGTCTTTGGAGTCTTTAGTTGATTCATCATCTACAATGAATCCAATAGCACGCAGGTCATTTTCCACAACAATTGCCTCTTAGCAATTTTCCAATAGTGTTGGTTTCACAGCTCGTTTAACGAACCGTGTAATGTTGGTCGGCAATGTAGACATGTAATAGTCAATAGTGATGGATTTGTGATGTCTGGTTTTTGCTATGAACTTTCTCAAGATACGGTTAAACCTCGTTAAAATATTTTACATTTTCTTTATGCTCCATATTGAGACTACCCAAATCTTTTAGCAACATGGCAGGGTTTTTTCTTCAGCAAACTTCTCAAGGAAAATTATCTTCAAAACCCTCCAGCTCTGAATGGAGTTCACAGGAAGGTTTTGGTACCATACAGCTTCTCTTCCATCCAAGTTACATGGAAACATTCTACATGCAACGTCGTCGTAACGTACCTTGAGTGTCTGTAGATGTAGGTAGAATGTGTCTAAGTGATCTTCCACCTTCACTGCCTTGTTACAGTCATACTTTGTTAACAGCTTCTCTATGTGTCTTGGCATCTTGTGCTAGACACCTGGGAGTGCCAATGGGCCCTTTTGTCCTCTTCTTCATCCTCCTACTCTTCTTCTGAATCTGACGGTTCTACCTATGAATCTGTTGGTTCATCTCCACTTTTGCCTCCTCCGCTGCCTTCCCCTCCGCCTCATGTGCTGAAACCTAAGCCCAAGAGTAAGAGGTTATCTTCTTCTCCCTCTCGAAAAAATGGAGGTTCCTCTTTGTTTTCAAAAGCTTCTACCAGCTCTTCAAGAGTGTCAAGGATTGCTTCTTCCACATATGAAACTACCACTCCTATGGGAGTAGTAGACTACTTCTTCTACGAATAGGGAAGAGTATGCACTCCTGGAATCAATCCAATAGCTTTAGAAAATTGACAGGTGATGGGATGGACAACGCGTATGTGATGATACGAAATTTCTTGTTCAGGTCTTGGAGGTGAGGAATAAACAACTTCATAGTTGTGCATAGGGGAGAGGGAGTGTGTTTTACTACCTTGACCAGATGATAGATGAGTGGGGTTGGTAGGACATTTAGTCATAAACTATTGTTGACCCTACTTCTAGTGCCAGAAATGTTGACAGTATTGGACTTGCCAACATTCAAGGGATATCCCTGGTATGAAGTCCCAACTAGACCTCACACCATTTGGTGTAGGAGTACCATATGGTACAATGGCTCGGTTGCCATTATCTTAGAGAATTTCCTTAGCTCTTGTTGTTCATCACATGAGAGTGTTATACTTGTATCTTCAAAAAGCGAGGTGAATATGCCTGGTGAGTGTGTAATGTAACTTGCATCTAAGTTCTCTTACTGTAAAGGGAGAGAGTAAAGTGAGCCTCTAGATGAGAGGTAATAGTACCACCTAGGGAGAGACACACACAAACCAACAAGGGTTTGTCCAGCATCCAGCGGAGTAGTCCACAGCGGATGTGGCAGTCGTTAAAACCAAAGTGCAAGGGAAAACTAGTACACCATCCAGCAAAGTAGTCCACATGTAGGTGAAGGTCATTATAACTAGTAAACAAGGATGGTCTATCTAATGTCCTGTGAAGTAGTCCACAAGTATGAGACAACTGTGATACACAATGCAACACATCTTCAACAATGTAAGTACTAAAATAACCAAAGTAGTTCAACTATCTCAGTACAAGTTAAGTAAACATGCATTAAAAATGTTTAAAGAGTAGTCTTACAAACATCTACAAAACATATGTGAAAATGTGTTGGCCTTAACAGGCTTCTGATTTAAGCAAAATTCCCCAAGGAACATTTGTACACCATACATCACTAGTCCCAATAGTGGGACATTGGAGCCACTCCTCACTCCTCAAAGCATAGACTATAGACTCTCAAGGCTATGTGGGAGGAGCCAAGGTGAAAATTCCTTGCTCATACAGTGGGAGGGGTATATATAGCCAAGGGTGATGCTTGACCCTTATGACTCTTCGACTACCCTCATGACTGTTCAACTTCCCATGACTTGTCAACTGACATGACTCTTGGACTTCTATGTGCGTCCATTGGACTTCACTTTACATTACATTTAGTCACAATGGATATGGCCCATAATCGTGATGTGGCTGAGATAGCTCATGACACAACTCGACATGACATCGCTGACGTGTACTGGCCAACTGTGGTGTCCATGTCAAGATGTTGCACTGCTGAGTGATGGATGTACTCTTGGTGTGCTTTGTCTTCTCCTCCACGTGGCATAGTGTTGTGGGATCTTTGATGGTCTTAGTCTTGCTTGATGGTTCAATGCGTGTGTTCCTTTTGCTTGTTGCTTGATATGCTTGGTACGTTTGTCCAGTTGCAAGCAAGTCCTCTAGCATGTGTGCTCCTTCTTCATCCCGTTCGTCATCTCTCCATGATCCATCGGTGTACCTTTTCTTACAATCCACTCATGACGAAATGACATCAAATCCAAAACCTCCTAGTCTAGCATGATGCATTGTTCTTGTGTTTTGGGTGACATGGAGGGAGGAAAACTCACTTAGACAGCGCAGAGCACAGCTCAAGATGGAATGAGGAATTCCGAAAGGATAACTTGCATTGTCGGGAAAAAAAGTGCAGTGACCACTGGGAGGCAGAATTGCGCAGTGAAAGCCATCAGCGTCAGCTGCAAGCTGGGACCCTAAGGGGGAGTACTTCTGCGTAGTTTCCAGAGGTAAGACAAAGCGGGGCTGCAAAGGGACAACTGGGCAGTTCTACATAGTTTCCAAAGGGAAGACAAAGAGGAACTGCAGAGGGACAACTAAGAAACTCTACGCAATTTCTAAGAGAAATGTAGAATAAGGATGCAAGGGGCCTATTGAGGCATCACTGTGCAATTTCTGGGAACAGTGCAGGACAAGCAACAGAGGGTCAGTTAGCCATGTTTGTGTAGTTTTGGGGAACAGTGCAAAGCAATGAAGTAGAGGACCAGCTGGGCAGGTATTTGTAATTTTAGAGAATAGTGCAGACCTAGCTCTCAAAGCAGTGCAGGCTTTTGGCAGGCAAGAAGGAGGTTGAATGATTGTGCTTGAGAAATGTGCAGTTCATTTTGGTCATGGAGGCAGTCTCTACGCAATTATAGGAGGCAAACAGGCTGCTCACCTCTGGGATTGCATAATGCAGCTGACCTCAAGTACAACCTCAAGCACTATGAAATTCTGGGCAGCAGATTAGGGTCACTGAGGACTGAGACTATGCAGTGCAGCTCAGTCGGGGTCCAGTGGAAGAGGGTTGTTCAGTCAGACATATTTTCAAGAAAATGGCTAAGTTTTGAAAGCAAGTGAACTTGTGCAGACTTGACATTGTGATCATACACTTATCATACTTGACAACGAGACAACATATACCACCATGCCAATAACACAAAACATGTTGTCGGTGAGACTATCTTAGAGCTGAGAGCGGCAAGCAAGACACTTGTGACAGACTGTTGGATGACTGTGACGACACTTTCACGACAGTGCTTACAACTTTGTGTGTGAGTACAACTGGTGTTCACATAGTGAAGAAAACACAAACACACAAAGACAAACCTTCAAACTCACCAGAATAAGATCACAAGCATGAAAAAGCAATCAACATGCCAAAATATGACCGTTGGTCAAGCAATCAAAAGATGAAAAAACTCCACAAGAGATCATGGGGTGAGCTCGAGTGTTTGCAACCAGCAAAGGAAAAACCAAGGAAGGCTCCAAAATTTGGATGCAAACAAAATTTTTAGAGGATATTGTAGCCGCTATAACAAATACTCAATTGTGGTTGTGGTAGCATTGCCTAACAAGAGCCTGGGGACATTATAAAAACCATCTTAGCACCTTAAATGAGATGGAATTAGCAAGGGATAAAGCCCTTAAATGGAAAAGTATAGAAGAAGCTAAGTTGGGCAATGAAAATAAGGTACAAGGTAGCATAAAGGATGTAGAACAACAACACCATTTGTAAGAAAAGTTTCAAATCATGAAAATGAAATGGGTTGATAGCCATCAATGCTCAAATTTGAAGGGCTTCTCTTCATTTCAAGTTGAAGGTCATATTTTTAGCCAACCCTTTCATGATAAAAAGTTGCAAAAATACTTGTAATTCAATTGACATGAGTAAATTGAGTACACATTTCAAAATAAATTTATTACAGATAAAATATTGTAATTCCAATTTTTACAATGTTAAAAATTAATGAACGATATAAAAATCTTTAATAACAAGCCATACTTATTTTTTTCGGATAAATTTCAACGTATTAAAAATGACAATGTAAAACTTTAGATAGAAAGTCATAATCAAACCTTTTTGTGACACCCATATCAAATAGGATTTGTTTTTGTATCCATATGATGATTTAGCACTCCATCTTAGATTAATATTTCAAGCATGCTTAACCATAGGAGTCATGTTTGTTGTAAATATCATTAGAAAATAATAAATTGGCATAGACCTTGAGGCCTTTATTGAAGGGGTGTAATTATATAAAAACATTACAAGAACCATGAAGGGATCCATCTTGATTTATATGGCTCTAGGAACATGAAGATGTAGTATGATTCCATCCATTTCTTATTGTGTAGGATAAGACCTCTATAATTTCTAATATCAATACAAACACAAAGTGAAAGGAAAATACTCATCAAGACCACCAAGTATGTTATTCTCACTAAGGACATTGGATGTTCACTTTATCTCTCAAATTGTTCAAAAATTGCATAACATTATGGATTTACAGCATAATCCCCATTGCATAGATCTCATGATAACATTAATTATGTTATTTTCTTCATATCTTACATAAGAATCCCACTTAAGCATCAAAAAAGTTGCTCCAATCATTAAGTTTGTAAAGGATGCATTTCTCTTGGGGTTCTATTAAGGCAAAGGGAAAGAGATATAAGGACCATTCTAGAATATTTAACACTTAAATTATTGTCACACTTATGCCAATGTTTCTATAAATAGGAAGAAGAAAGTGAAAGTGTGATAGATAAATATGCATTAAACTAAGAAAAGTCAAATGAAGATAATAAGAAATTGATGATGTAGAAAATTTGAATGAATAGAAGATCACAATTCTTACTCTTGTAATCCAAATTTTGGTTTTTGTGATTTTGACAATGTCTATTTTGTGCAGGTTCATACAAAAATTTAATCAAGAACATACAAGTTATCATTGATCTTAATAGGTTTTTCATCTTGAACAAAATAATTAACATGTTCATGTGTGAAACAAATAAAAACTATGCATTATGTTTACAATAAGTTTGACCAAACCTATACAAGGTTTGTGGATTTTTGAGAGATTTATATTCAAGTATTAATTATGTGTGTTTTCCTTAACTATCTATTGCCATAATGCAGATGCGAAGAACTACATAGTGGTTAAGAGGCAAACAAATGTTCTCAAATAAATAAGAAAATATTAGATATCAATTCTATTACTATGTTATATTTACCAATATGTTAGATGTTTTTATATAGATGGAACATTATATGAACATGAAGAAAGTGAGATGACTTGATTTCTTTTGGTTCTATAGATGACTATTGTTTTCTCTTTAAAACTATCACTAAACCTATACATTTAGAGTGAATCTTTCCAATAAGTTTGTAATGCATTATAGTTAACACCCATGACTAATTGTTTTAATTTTTTTCAAAGAAAAGAGTGGAGGAAAAGATAATGAATGAAATGACATGATGATGACCAAGGGATCTAAACATATTAAATATGGATATAAAACATCATACCAATTATCATATCAATAAGGATTCAAAAACCACACTTAACGCATGAATTCAATTGGGGATTCAAATAAATAAGGTGTCCAAGATTCTCTTGGAAGCTTACATTAAGGGACACTTAAAATAGTGTATATGACAGTGATAGGATTCTCTACCCATGAGTTTGTGATGGAGTTTATGTTGTGGAAGGGTACCATATCAAGGAATAGATGGGAAACAACAAGAATATAGATGAATTTAGTCTTTAGATTCCAAAGAAAAGTAATAGGTATAAAATCATAAATCTTTCTCATGATTCACATCCATCCTCATATAATACGAAAGATATAATGCTCGTTGAGCATCTAAGAGTTGGGAGAGTTAGAAGTTGACGAGTTCTTGAAAATGTGAACCTTAATTTTTTAAATTTCATAAAATGTTGTTCCTTCATAAATGATAAGTGATTTCAAAAATTTAGATATTTTTTTAAGGTTGTTTTTTTAAGTATCCCTGTAAGAAAAGGTTGAACCCCGTGGAAGAGATGGAAACAGTTCTAATTTGATCATTGATAGCCATAAACGTCTAGAAATAGAAAACAATACTTTCAAGGGAGAATTGGCAAGGAACGAGAAGGAATTGGTTGCTCAAATTATTAGGGAAAAAGTCATAAGGATATCCATAACTAAATTGTCCTAGCTAGTAGAGGATATGTTGAGTTGTAGGAAGCCAATGAAAGTATCTTCCCTTTTCCTCAAAGGTTACTGCTGGAAATTTCAATTGTAGAATCTACAGCAACATGTTGCATTTAAAATAGAGACCCCAAAAGAGTTTATGGATGAATACTTGAATAGTGATGAAGAATTGGGGGCCACATTGTGTGAATTATATGTGCACAACCTTGCACTCCCACAATCCTACAAATGGAGCCTAAAACGATATGTAAATAATATCCAAATCAAGGCACTATCATCTTGGCTTCAACATAAAGAGTTAAGAGTAGTTTAACTAAAGAAACATAAATAAAATAGCTATGTAGCCCTCTTTTGGTCATAGTTGAAGACCCTAAACCAGAAGAGATCATGATCATCCATGGAGCTCTCACCTTAGATGCCAAAGTGGATCCCATCTAAGAGGAAGATATCTTAAGGTTCTTGGGGGAGAAAACAACTCAATATTGTGAAAGAAGGTGGTATTTACTACCAGATGGTCTACAACTAATGGAACCCCATTCACCTAGTAATACAAGCTTCCTTATTTAGGGCCTCACTTTGTAATGGATCTCTATGAAAATTTTAAGTGAAGTGGATTGTGCTCAAATTCAACCCACCTCTTCTCTTATAGCACTCATCACTAGAAGGTAGGATATGAAGAAAGAAAAGGAAAATTGGACATAGGTTGAAAATATTGCTAAATATTATGGTTAGGGGACGTCACCATGTGTCATGGGACCTTAGGTATAAATGTAAGGAACAAGAAAAGAAACCCTAAGATGTAGACACAACTGTATATTTTCATCAATTTTGTTGCATAGAAGTGTGTAAATATTAAGTGGCAGGGTGATGATGTGCCTTCACACTGTATAACATAAGGCTCATCTATGGCATATGTTGACCTTCTCTTGTAGTTTATAAACCCACCTTTTGACCATGATGAGTATCAAATATGATTTTACAAAATTAAATCATGAATGGCATAGATCATTTAATACAGTGTGTTTCATTTGATCATTTGTGCTTGATCATCGTCATGATGAGAACATCCACATGACTAACTCTGAGCAAGAGTAATCACTAAGGGATTTCTACCCTATCATGCCTTGAGGAAAAAAGGTGATTTCCCCCCTCACCCTCTTTCATGCGATAACAAGCCTTTAAGGAATCCTATCCAACTCATTCACTCAAACTATTGATCCATGACATGCAATTTTCCAAGAGAATTGATTCCTAGAGCTAGTGGCCCTAATTTTAAGGACCCTGGGGACATAACGCCTTCAACTGAGGAGTGATTGAAGGGTTGGGATAATGCTAGCTCTTAGCATAAAAAGAACTTAGGGGCTAGCCTTATGTTAGTCAATCTCTACAGTCATTTGTAGGATGTTATAGTGAGCATCAAATATATTGAGCTTCTTCAAGTTGTATTTCGATTTTCAAATGGCATGTTGTTGTAGCGACTGCAACACCCTCCAAAATTTTGGCCTGCATCCAATTTCAAAGCCTCCCTTGAGTTTTTACTTGATGTTTGATGGCACTCAAGTTCACCCCGTGGGCTCATGTGAGTCTTTTCACCCTCTTTGCTTGATCGTTCAACGGACATCTTTTGCATGTTGGTCATAATGTCACGCTTGCAACCACGTTCTGGTCGTGCACAAGGTCTTTGCTTCATGTGCACATGTTGTGTTTGCTATGTAAACATTCATCGCACTCACACACGAATTTGTATGCACTATTACGCAAGCATCGTCACAGTCATTCAACGATCCATCACAAACATCACGCTTGTCGCTCGCACCGTCGATCAGTCATGTAGAACATATTTTTTTTTTATGGTTCCAGGCATCTTGTCATCAAGTTATGTTGAGTGTGTGTTTGCAAGGTCGCATATGTACAAATTCACTCGCTCACACACTTAGTCATTTTTTTGAAGTGATGATAGCTAGATCACACTCTAATATCCAGACCTCCATCCTACAATCGACTCGACCGATTGTCACCTAGAATAGCACATAAGTATCCAACAATCCATTTCAATATACGTTGCCTACAAGCTGATAAACCAACCCTCCTACTGGTCAACTGAAAAGTTTGATCAGGCAGTGACCCCGGGACACACTCCACTCAAAAATTGCGCAGAAGCTACAGAACTTGCCCACTCCGTTGACTACGCAAACAAGTCGGACAGACACCAAGTTTTTGTCCCTGTATCCCCTCAAGAATTATGTTGTTTTTCCAGCCAATCATCCGGTCGGCTACTCACCTAGAAAATTGCGGAAATATCTAAGCAAGCCCATCAGTAGCCCAACATCCTACTCATCTCACAAACTATGCAGAGGTGTTTAGCATGTCAGCCTCCCAACAATTGCGTAGTTTTTGTCTCCAACAACCCCACAGCCCGCTGCCAGCTCCCTCCAGGAATTGTACATTTTTTGTTGCCAAGCAATTCCGCAGCCTGCTACTAGCTCCCTCCAGGAATTGTGCAGATTTTTCTACCAAGCCATCTGAAGCCCACAACTAGCTCCCTCCAGGAATTATGCAATTTTTGCTACCAAGGCCCTTTGCTGCCCGAATTGCTTCCCTCTAGAAATTGCGCAGATCTGCACTCTAACCGAGCCAGATCCCACGAACAGTCACTGTTGATCTAATTGTCCATCTCAGTTCCCCAGTGACCTCTGTACAATTTTCACCAACTTTGCCCAGAGCTCGCATCCCATCTTGAAACTTTCCTCGCGTAGTTTCGCAACCTTGTCCTCTCTCCTGACCACCTGCATCCGAAAGCGAATAACCATGCAACATGGTAGACTAGGAGATTTATGGATTTCATGTCGTCTTATCAAGAGTGACTGTAGATACAAGTACATGAATAAACATGACGTGATGATAGATGGGATGAACAAGGAGATATGTTCGCAAATGAATGAACATTCAAGGATGTGTTCACAGACGGACGGATGAGAGAACATGCGAGTAGATATTTTCATAAATGAACGAACATGTCAAGCATGCCAAAGTACAAGCAAAGGAGAAACATGAACATGAAACATCAAGCAAACCCAATGACCATCGAGGACTATGCACACCTTGCCATGTGGAGGTGAAGTTATGATATGCCAAGAGGACATCCATCACTCAGCAACATTGCAGCTCGACATGCACACCAGCAACAACATGAACGTACCAGCACTGTCATGTCGAGTCGTGTCATGAGTCATGTCGGCCACATCACTATTGTGGGCCATACTGTTGTCAAGCAATGTAATGTAATGTGGAATTCCAGGAGACCCACTTGTAATCTAAAGAGTCGTGTAATCTGAAAAGTCATGAAATTCGAACAGTCATGAGGGAAGTTGAACAGGCACAAGGGCTAGTTTTACCCTTAGTTATAAATACCCCCCCATTTGTACATGCAAGGGACTTTTCACCTTGGCTCCTCCCACATAGCCTTGAGAGTTTGTAATCTTTTCTTTGAGGAGTGAAAAATGGTTCCAACTCCCCTCCCATGGGGTTAGTGATGTATGGTGTATCGATGTGTCTGGGAACTTTCGCTTAATTCAGAAGCCTGCTCACAGGCCAGCACGTTTCCACACATGTGTTATAACTGTTTGTAAGAATTAATCTTGAACACTTGTAATACATGTTGCTTTAACCTGTGTTAAACAATTGAACTCATTCAGTTGTTCTAATACATATACTTATGAAAATGTGTTGTATAAGTTGTTAACAGTGTCTTGCCTGTGTTGGTTACCTCTCGAACATCAGACAGAACCCTTCACATAAAATTTCTATAATGACCGCCGCACTCGCGCAAACTACCCTGCTGGGTTTTGTATGTGTTATCTTCCTTTGTGTGTTGTGACTACCGCATCCTTATGTATTACTCTTCCAGAACTTGTGCATGTCTTGTTGTGTTGTGTGTCTCTAACAGAGTTGGGACTTCCACCCTTCTGACTAGATACTCACTCCCACCCTCTCTCTCTGTTGTGAAAGAACCTTAACACAAGTAACACTAACACTCACCAGGCACGCAAACCTCGTTGTTCGAAGACAAAGCAGACCACTCTCTCATGCTAACAAGCAAGAGCTAAGGAAAACATTTTATATTATGGAAACCAGTCAATCATACCAGATGGGACCTCTACACCAAATGATGTGAGGTCTAGTTGGGACTTCATACCAGGGAGATCCCCTGAATGATGGCAGGTCCAGCACCATCAACATTTCTGGCACTAGAAGGAGCGTCGGCAGTTGTTTATGATTGAATGTCCTCTCACACCCACTCATCAATCATCTGGTCAAGGTAGTAACTTTCACTCACCCTCACCTACGCTTGATTCTGTAATTGGTTACTCCTCACCTCCCAGGACTGAACACAAAATTTCATATCATCACCTTCGCTCTATCTGTCCCAACACCCGCCAATTCGCGAAAGTAGTCGCACTGATCCCAGGAATTCAACATCTTCCATACGCATCAAGAAAAGGAAAAACCACTCCCATAGGGGTTGTTGTATCATTAGTGGAAGAAGTAGTTCTTTCCACACTTGAAGGTTTCGAAGAAGTTATTGAGAACTTAGAGGAACCTCTAGTCTTCCAATAGGGAGAACAAGACACCCTCTTGATTTGGGGCTCAGACTCCGGTACAAGAGGCGGAGGGGAAGGCAGTGTAGGAGGCAGAGACAGAGACTAACCAATAGACTCAAAGCCGAAACCATTAGATTCTAAAGAGGAGGAGGATGACGAAGAGCAAGAAGACATGGTTGACCAAAATTTGGAATGGATGACTCAGGGACCATTGGCTCTCCTGGGTGCTTTGCACAAGATGTCGAAGCGGTCGGAGAGGATGATCACAAAGTTCGACCCTGACAACACACTGAAGGCAGAAGATCACTTAGACAACTTCTACATGTAGTTGTAGACACTTGAGTTACACTATGATGATGTTGCATGTAGATTGTTCCCATGTACCTTGGATGGTAGCGCAGTTGCATGGTATCACAGCCTTCCTATTAACTCCATACAGAACTAGGGTATGTTCAAAAGTATTTTCCTGGAAAATTTTGTTGATGACAAGACCCCAGCCATGTTACTCAAAGAATTGTGAAGCCTAAAGGTGGTGGGGAAAGAAAAGGTAAAAGATTTTAATAAGAGGTTTCTATGCATATTGAATAAGTTCACAGCGGACACGAAGCCTCATGACTCCATCATCTTCGATTACTACACGTCCACACTGCTGACCAACATTGCGCAGTTCATCAAGCGAGCTACGAAACCAACACTGTTAGAAAACTGCGAAGAGGCAATCGTTGTTGAAAAGGAAATACACGTGATTGGGGTCATCAAGGATGATAAACCAACAAAGGACCCTAGAGAGGTGAACAGGAAGCCACAAGCTACGACGAGCAAGGGTATGGATAAGGAAACAAGTGATATTGAAACCCTTACATGTCTTGTTAAAAACTTGACAACATAAGTGTCTGAGTTCAAGCAACGAACCATTAACACATTTGCGAGCATCCGACTGCCCAGACAGAGACAAGCAAGCATGTCATCAAGAAACAATCATCTCCCGACTAAAACTGTGAAGATATATGTGCTCCATCTCGAACAATGCGCGAATGTCGAATTCTGTTCATTTCATGAAGATGATCACTCAGAAGGGTCTTGTTCTGACTGGAAGTGAGTTGCAAACTCAGTATGCAAATTTGCACTTGACGTAGCAAGTAGTGCACAGCAATAGCTGGAAGATATGAACAATGACAAAGATGTTGCGTCGGTTGAGGCATCAAGCTATGGGCATGTGGTAAACATGTATCAGTGCTCACAAGCAGCGTAGAAGACAAACACTGAGAAGCAGCCCCAAAAGAAAAATGATCATTACAATCTCAGAGGTAAGGGGGCTCCCCGTACACTTGGGGAAATGAAATAAAAACTCGAATTGATGAGGGAGGTTGAGCCACCAGCTTTCCAAAAGTAGAAAACAAGCCCGAGAAGATAGCAGGGAACAAGAGTACGTCCATGAGAAGAAAAATGCAAAACACTCTGCCGGACAACACGAAGACCTGTCTCACCCCAGACACCTTGGTGATTTTCCTCCCTCTAGATTCCAACATTGTGGAAGACATGAAGAAAACTCATGCAAACATCAATTTGTTCAAGTTGGCTAAGATCCAGAGTTAGCGGGACATCCTGTTGCACCCACTGGGATAGACATCAGTAGAGAGCGCAACCTCTACCAGTAAGGGAGCAAGCACACCTCCTGGATCACTTTCAACTGTGATAAACAAACTCTGGATGGAAGAGGAAAACTTTATTTTCCCTCCATTCTTGCTTTCATTCAAAATCTTCAACTCCAATGTTCACAACTGTTTGGTTGATTTTGGCACAGAAACCAACGTCATGCTCTCTCCATTACTAAAAATATCAATTCGTAGTGGAGCAAGACATCCTCTCATATCATCCAACTTGATCGAACATATGTACCATCCATTAGTGAAATTCGTGATGTGATCATTGTTAGGTTGTGTTATATTCTTTCCACGACTAACCTATTTAGTGAACCAAGGGATTAGAGGGGGGGCGGAGCCCCCCCTTCGTTGCATTGATTACACAGCAGGGGGGTCACAGGGGGGGCGGCAGCCCCCCCTATCCGAGGGGTTTGAGGGGGGGGGAGCGCCCCCCTTCGTTGCACCGATTTTGCAGCGAGGGGGTCACAGGGGGGGCGGCAACCCCCCATGTCTGAGGGGTTTGAGGGGGGTGGGTAGCCCCCCTTTACAAGGTCTAGGGTAGTGCCCCGAGAAAAAAAAAAAAAAATTGGACCCTATATTAGGTTGGGCGAACCTACCTATGGTTTTCAGTCCATTGTTTTGGACGCGATGGTTTTCAATCCATGGTATTGGATGCTTCGGCCTATATAAATATGTATTGTAACATTGAAAGGAATATAATGAAAAATCAAGCTGGTTGTCCCGATTTTGGTACCCAGGGGAAAATCTCTTTGTATATGTGTTTTATGTGTTATGCTCTCACATTGTTTATTTTCTGTGTTTTAGAATTCGTATGCAGGTAATTTCTGTATGGGGTTAAAACCTACATTTGGTATCAAAGCTTTTTTTTAGCTTCAAGGGGACGCCTTTGTTGCTGAGGGGTTTCACTCGGGCCT